>CAKJTW010000517.1:0-47224 GCA_917880005.1 Nanger dama | reverse complement strand
AGAGTACAAAGTGTCTTTCTTTATGGAGAGATCACAACAGACAACACAGAAATGCAAAGGATCATAAGAGACTACTATCAGCAATTATATGCCAATAAAATGGACAACGTGGAAGAAATGGGCAAATTCTTAGAAAAGTACAACTATCCAAAACTGAACCAGGAAGAAATAAAAAAAAATCTTAACAGACCCATCACAAGCATAGAAATTGAAACTGTAATCAGAAATCTTCCAGCAAACAAAAGCCCAGGTCTAGAGGGCTTCACAGCTGAATTACCAAAATGTTAGAGAAGAGTTAACACCTATCCTACTCAAACTCTTCCAGAAAATTGCAGAGGAAGGTAAACTTCCAAACTCATTCTATGAGGCCACCATCACCCTAATACTGAAACTGGACAAAGATGCCACACAGAAAAAGAAAACTACAGGCCAATATCACTGATGAACATAGATGCAAAAATCCTTAACAAAATTCTAGCAATCAGAATCTAATAACACATTAAAAGGATCATACACCATGAGCAAGTGGGCTTTATCCTAGGGATGCAAGCATTCTTCAATATCTGCAAATCAATCAGTGTAATACACCACACTAACAAATTGAAAAATAAAAGCCATATGATTATCCCAATAGATGCAGAGAAAGCCTTTGACAAAATTCAACATCCATTTATGATAAAAACTCTCCAGAGAGCAGGAGTAGAAGGAACGTGCCTCAAGACAGTGTGACAAACCCGCAGCAAACGTCATCCTCAATGGTGAAAAACTGACAGCATCTCCCCAAAAGCCAGGAGCAAGACAAGGGTGCCCACTCTCACGACTACTATTCAATAGAGTTCTGGAAGTTTTGGCCACAAGAATCAGAGCAGAAAAAGAAATAAAAGGAATCCAAATTGGAAAAGAAGTAGTAAAACTCTCACTGTTTGCAGATGACATGATCCTCTACATAGAAAACCCTAAAGACCCCACCAGAAAATTACTAGAGCTAATCAGTGAATATAGTAAGTTGCAGGATATAAAATCAACACACAGAAACCCCTTGCATTCCTATACACTAATAATGAGAAAATAGAAAGAAAAATTAAGGAAACAATTCCATTCACCATTGCAATGAAAAGAAGAAAGTACTTAGGAATATATCTACCTAAAGAAACTAAAGACCTATATATAGAAAAATATAAAACACTGGTGAAAGAAGTCAAAGAGGACACTAATAGATGGAGAAATACACCATGTTCATCGATCGGAAGAATCAATATACTGAAAATGAGTACACTACCCAAAGCAATCTATAGATTCAATGCAATCCCTATCAAGCTACCAACGGTATTTTTCACAAAGCTAGAACAAATAATTTCACAATTTGTATGGAAATACAAAAGACCTCAAATAGCCAAAGCAATCTTGAGAAAGAAGAATGGAACTGGAGGAATCAACCTGCCTGACTTCAGGCTCTACTACAAAGCCACAGTCATCAAGACAGTATGGTACTGGCACAAAGACAGAAATATAGATCAATGGAACAAAATAGAAAGCCTAGAGATAAATCCACGCACCTATGGACACAATACCTTTGACAAAGGAGGCAAGAATATACAATGGATTAAAGACAATCTCTTTAACAAGTGGTGCTGGGAAAATTGGTCAACCACTTGTAAAAGAATGAAACTAGAACACTTTCTAACACCATACACAAAAATAAACTCAAAATGGATTAAAGATCTATATGTAAGACCAGAAACTATAAAACTCCTAGAGGAGAGAATAGGCAAAACATTCTCCGACATAAATCACAGCAGGATCTTCTATGACCCACCTCCCAGAATATTGGAAATGAAAGCAAAAATAAACAAATGGGACCTAATTAAACTTAAAAGCTTCTGCACAACAAAGGAAACTATAAGCAAGGTGAAAAGATGGCCTTTAGAATGGGAGAAAATAATAGTAAATGAAGCAACGGACAAACAACTAATCTCAAAAATATACAAGCAACTCCTGCAGCTCAATTCCAGAAAAATAAATGACCCAATCATAAAAATGGGTCAAAGAACTAAATAGACATTTCTCCAAAGAAGACATGCAGATGGCTAACAAACACATGAAAAGATGTTCAACATCACTCATTATCAGAGAAATGCAAATCAAAACAACAATGAGGTACCATTTCATGCCAGTCAGAATGGCCACGATCCAAAAGCCTACAAGCTATAAATGCTGGAGACGGTGTGGAGAAAAGGGAACCCTCTTATACTGTTGATGGGAATGCAAATTAGTACAGCCACTATGGAGAACAGTGTGGAGATTCCTTTACAAACTGGAAATAGAACTGCCTTATGACCCAGCAATCCTACTGCTGGGCATACACACTGAAGAAACCAGAATTGAAAGAGACACGTGTACCCTAATGTTCATCGCAGCACTGCTTATAATAGCCAGGACATGGAAGCAACCTAGATGTCCTTCAGCAGATGAATGGATAAGAAAGCTGTGGTACATATACACAATGGAGTATTACTCAGCCATTAAAAGAATACATTTGAATCAGTTCTAATGAGGTGGGTGAAACTGGAGCCTATTATACAGAGTGGAGTAAGCCAGAAAGAAAAACACCATACAGTATACTAATTCATATATATGGAATTTAGAAAGATGGTAATAATAACGCTGTATGCGAGACAGCAAAAGAGACACAGACGTATAGAACAGCCTTTTGGACTCTGTGAGAGAGGGAGAGGGTGGGATGATTTGGGAGAATGGCATTGAAACATGTATAATAACATATAAGAAATGAATCGCCAGTCCAGGTTTGATGCAGGATACAGGATGCTTAGGACTGGTGCACTGGGACGACCCAGAGGGATGGCACAGGGAGGAAGGAGGGAGGGGGTTCAGGATGGGGAGCACGTGTACACCCGTCCTGGACTCATGTTGATGTATGGCAAAATCAATACAATATTGTAAAGTAAAAATAAATGAATTAAATTACATAATTAAAAACACACACACACACACAAAGGGTCCTTCGTTATGACGCATTCAGGCCAAAGCTTGGAACTGCAGGGCAGCCGGGGACAGTGGCAGAGGCCCGGCGGGGTGCCCACTCCGCTCCCCTCTCAGCTGTCTTGCTGACTAAGCAGCCTGTGTCTTGACTCCCTGGGGGCACCTGTTTTCCCTCTTCTCTCGGGCAGTGCTGGTTGTAAGATATAGATTGGGCTGAGGCAGAAAAGGAGAGACGACCTCAGTGGAAGCAGGTTACCTTTATTCAGGCAAGGAGGGGCGGCAGTCGGCCTAAGGACCAGGCTGAGCGTGAGAGGGGCCAGGGAGGCTTCATATTTAAAGGGAGGTTTGTGAACGCGATAAGGGAAACATTAGTCAGGTGGGATGCTTTGGGTATTCTTTAGTTGAGATGGCATTTGTAGTTGGGCAGGGGGTAATAAATCCTCTGGACAAGGGATGATAAGTCCCAGGTAGATGCAACCAGCCTGAAGCATCAGGGTGGGACCTACAGTTTGGTTTTGTTTTCCCAAAGTTAGATGATTCAGCAAGAGCCTTTGAGACTGCTGTTTTCTTTTCTATGCCCAAGACTCTTTCACTCGTCAGAAGCAACACTCACCTGTGCCCCTTCCTGATCAGGCCCAAGCAAACCAGCTGCCCTCACCTGAAAGAGTGTTAGTCTCTCAATGACGTCCCTGCGACCCCATGGACTGTAGCCCACCAGGCTCCTTTGTCCATGGGATTTTCCAGGTAAGAATAAGGGAGTGGGTTGTCCTTTCCTTCTCCAGGGGATCTTCTTGACTCAGAGACTGAACCCAGCTCTCCTACATTACAGGTGTATTCTTTACCATCTGAGCCACCAGGGACACGGGTCAGAAGCCTGGGCGTGTGGTTCAGGCTCTACAAGGCATTTCACATCCTCCTAGTATCGCCTCTTGTCTGCCTAAGAAGCTCTTACATCTCAGGACACCTCGAACCAATACCCTCTTTTGGTGGGAGCTAGTGCTCAGCAGTTAATATTTTCAGCCCAGAGAGACACAGTCTGTGCTTTAGACCATGGGGAACCCTCCCAGCTAGCCCAGTCCATGCAATTCTCTCCTGTTCCTCAGATCCCATAGTCAACAGACAGTCCCTGAGTCTGTTCAGCAGCCGAGCCCCCACAGTGTCCGGCGCAGAGGTTCCTCCCGACCCCGGGTCCCCTCGGCCCTGCACCATGAGCCCGCACTCCTGGGAACGGAGGGGCCCCTGTGCGCTTCTTCCGGGGCTGCCGCTGGGCCTTCCTTCCCCTTCAGCCAGAGCAGGAGCTGGGCTCTTCCATGCCCACGAGTGGGGGAGGAGGGGGATGAGCGGCCAGTCCCTCTGTCTCCTGTGGGCCGAGGCCCTGCGGGAGGAGGCGCTGGGGGGCTGAGAGCGGGCTTGGCCTGCTCAGCGGTCAGGACTCAGGGCGCGTTCGGGGGAGCTGAACCTCCTGGGGAATGGTGACAGCGTTGATGGTGACAAGCTGTTTCCATCTGTACGAGCTGGTCCAGTTCACCAAGTTCTCTCAAAACTAACACCCATATATAAACACTCTTCCTCTGGCAACAGGGTTTGGGCGGAGTGTTTTCCAGGAAACTCCTCACTAACCTCTGGGAAACATTCTGAGAGAGTCTCTGATGATGCAACAAGCGTCCGCTTCGGCTAGGAATCGACAAGGACTCACTGTTTGGCACATGGACGTCAATGCTGTGCAGCAGCCTCCATGGGAGGGAGTTTGGGGGAGAAAGGACACTTGCGTGTGTTTGGCTGAACTGTTCCCCTTGGTGTTCACTTGAAACTGTCACAACAGTGTCTGTTAAGGGGCTATACCCTAAATACAAAGTAAAAGTTAAAAAAAAACAACATGTGACCAAACACAGAAAGAAGACACTGGATGATCTGAACGTTGGCTTCCAAAGCGCATTTTGGTAACACAGAAAACTGCAGTGTTTTAGAATCCTAGTTTACGATTTAGAATCAGTGATACTTAGGTGACTGATCAATCGTTTAATACAGGCACTGATAAAAATACAAGCTAAAGGCTATCCAGTTTTAATATCATAAATGTCACCCTGCAGTCTAGAGCCAGGGCACATATGTCTATTTATCTGTCTCCCTCCCTCCAGCTCCCTCTCTATAGTTTTCAGATTTGTGTCACCGGTGAGCTCGCTCCAGATCTCCTGCAACACACACCCTTCATTCTGTGGGAGAAGTGAAGACACGCGTGTACACGAGGGTCAGTGAGGAGGTGACGCTCAGTGACAGAAGGAAGGAGACTGGCGGGGGACTCGGCCTGGCCTCGGCCTGGGGGCTTTGCCTGGACCCCCGCTCCCTGGTCCACTGCTGACCACAGCAGAAGCCAGGAGAGGCCCGTGAGGAGCCCTGACCAAGAACCTCCATGCACGTCTCACCATTTACATCGTGAGCATGGAGTTTTTTCCCAAAGATCTTCAAATTTCTGTTTCTTTCTGACTTCTTTAGTCTTCATTAGTCTTCTCACCAGGGGTGTTGTTAACTAATCAGCCTATATATTATTAATATTGAGATATAAATATTATATTAAAATAATAATAGTACATAACATTTAATATTTATTTAAATTATATATGCATATATTTATGTCGCATTATGTTATAACAAATATAAATAAGCTAGCATAGCAATATGAGCATATATTACTCCTCAGAGGCAGACCTTTGCCTTTTATGCAGTCAACTCTGCCTGCTGACCAAATTTTGTTTGCCAGAAAAAAATAAAGACTGAGGCCAGAGTGAAAAGTGAGGGGAAGGCAGGCAGAGAAGACCCAACCTGAAATTACAGGAGAGGCATAATTAAATCACTCAAGTGAAACAAGAAGTTGGTTCCTGAGACCAGCTTGAAGTGCTCAGTCTTACTGAGGAGAGCAGATGTGACTCCGCGCCAGCTCATAGGCACCTTCTGTGGTGGGTGAGCGGGAGGAAGCCTCCTCTGGGGTCTGTCCTCTGGGGTGGGCCAGCGGGAGGGAGCCTCCTCCGGGGGTCTGTCCTCTGGGGTGGGCCAGCGGGAGGGAGCCTCCTCCGGGGGTCTGTCCTCTGGGGTGGGTGAGCGGGAGGGAGCCCATCCAGGGGTCTGTCCTCTGGGGTGGGCCAGCGGGAGGGAGCCTCCTCCGGGGGTCTCTCCCCAGCTCCTCTGCAGACCCGCTCGCCTCCCCAGGCTCTGCTGTGACCTTCGTGCTTTGCTGCCTGGAGGCCTGTTTCCTGCCCTCTCCTGCTCTCCTGCTACCGCCTCTCTTTCCTGGATTCTCTCACCTGCCTCAACCAGGCTGGAGACACAGGCATCACAAGACCTTCCCTCTGGCCAGTGAGCTGTCCTCGCCCCGCCCTCCTCCTTGAGAGCTGGGTTAACGGGGGTGCCTGGGGTTCATTACTGAGACTTTCCTTGCTCTCAGTTTCCTCCATTCCTGATGGTGGGATGCTCAGGGCAACTGAAGACATATCTGAATTTCCCTGAATGTGGATGCTAGATGAACCTAGTTTGCTTATAGCAGAATCATGTTGTTCTAAAGAAAGATTTTTATATTCCTATTTAAAACCACTGGAAAACCCCCAAACAGGAAATGGTGACACCTCAAAGTCATACTGTTACATGACAAAAGCCAGTTGTAAAACAACACATTGTCTAACTGAACTAAAAGTGAACCTATATTATCTGCATGTAAATAAATATACATTTGAAAAAAATTTTTAAGCTGGAATATATTCCTCCTTTTACAAATGAACCACAAATACTTTGATAAGGATGAAAGAGAAATTCTACTTTTACTCCAAATTATCCAGTTTTTGGTGTACTTTTAACTCAGGAGGAACTTGAACAAGAGTGTATATTGTTTGTATTTAAATAAACACTTTACATATGATTGTACAGAACCAGCTTATCATAAAAACAGAATCAGTGTATTTCAGAGTCAAACAAATGATAAGCTGTGTAGAAGAGAGTGCGTATCCCCTGAAGGGTTAGAGACAAAATGAGCACGCGAGCAGCACACGCAGGGAAACGCTGGCTGCACGCTGCTGTCCCCTCCAGTCACTAGAACATTCGTGAACACTTGCTGGGTTTAAGGCAGCCTGGAAATCAGTTACCTGCCCAAGGCAAGTCTGAATTTACGCCAGGTCCATAGTAAAGACAGGTTTTAACTAGCATCTCTCAGAAGTAGAAAATGTACACTTTATTCTCTAAACTTATTTTGGCCTGTTCTATAATGGATTGTTCCACTGAAAACAAAACACTCAAACCAACATTAAAAACCACCTTTTGGTGTACCTGAAAGCTTTTGTCAATGTAGAGTTTTCTCTTTTTCTGTCATCTCTAAAATACATGTAAAATAAATACAGTCAAGTCCCCAGCAGGAGGGGCTACTCAGGGAGCTCTGGGCCTCAGTCGTTACTAGGAATGTAAGTGGCAAAGAGCATTTTTGCTCCAGAACTCTAAAGGCATTTTGGTGTTGGATAATTAGGACCCGTGGAAAGCATATGATAGCCTGATACTGTTTCTTCCATCTGCCACAGTTCAGTGATTTTCAATATCTCACTTTCTGTAACCAAAGATTGAGAATGCTCAGGAGAAAGCATAAATATAACTACATAACTTGTTATAAATAGCATATAAGTAGAAAGTATAGTTAGATGTGAGTAGTTCCTGTGGCTCTCAGTCCATAACGCTGACTACATTCCTCAGGAATCTCTACAGATTGGACAGTAGGTGACATTTTCAGCCTGTTTGAAAAACAGTTCACGGGCTTTGGCTTGTTTACTTACTTTACTTTACTTTACTTCACTTGCTTGTTTACTTGCTTTTAAACTGTTTCACCACCATTGCACAGAAAACAATTGTCGCCCTGCTTATTTAACTTATATGCAGAGTACATCATGAGAAACGCTGGGCTGGAGGAAGGAGCACAAGCTGGAATCAAGATTGCCAGGAGAAATATCAGTAACCTCAGATATGCAGATGACACCACCCTTGTGGCAGAAAGTGAAGAGGAACTAAAAAGCCTCTTGATGAAAGTGAAAGAGGAGAGTGAAGAAGTTGGCTTAAAGCTCAACATTCAGAAAACAAAGATCACGGCATCTGGTCCCATGACTTCATGGCAAATAGATGGGGAAACAGTGGAAACAGTGTTAGACTTTATTTTGGGGGGCTCCAAAATCACTGCAGATGGTGACTGCAGCCATGAAATTAAAAGACGCTTACTCCTTGGAAGAAAAAGTATGACCAACATAGACAGCATATTGAAAAGCAGAGATATTACTTTGCCAACAAAGGTCCGTCTAGTCAAGGCTATAGTTTTTCCAGTGGTCATGTGTGGATGTGAGAGTTGGACTGTGAAGAAGGCTGAGCGCCAAAGAATTGATGCTTTTGAACTGTGGTGTTGGAGAAGACTCTTGAGAGTCCCTTGGACTGCAAGGAGATCCAACCAGTCCATTCTGAAGGAGATCAGCCCTGGGATTTCTTTGGAAGGAATGATGCTAAAGCTGAAACTCCAGTACTTTGGCCACCTCATGCGCAGAGTTGACTCATTGGAAAAAACTCTGATGCTGGGAGGGATTGGGGGCAAGAGGAGAAGGGGACGACAGAGGATGAGATGGCTGGATGGCATCACCGACTCGATGGACGTGAGTCTGAGTGAACTCAGAGATGGTGATGGACAGGGAGGCCTGGCGAGCTGCAATTCGTGGGGTCACAAAGAGTCAGACACGACTGAGCGAGTGAACTGAACTGAACTCACAATCCCCAAAATCTACCTATTAGATATGATCTCTATTTGCTTAGTTTCTTTCCATTTAAGTATTTGCCTGATATAAAAATTACTGTTGCCCAGCTAGCTCAATCGGTAGAGCATGAGAGTATTAAAAGGTATAACCTTTCTGTCATCAAATTGTTATTGCTGAGCATTTAAGATGATTTCTCATTTTAGAACAAACATTCAAACAGGTAAAACTTTGTAGCTTATTATCTACTTGGTTTAAATCCCCAGAAATGCGAGATGAAATCCCTAGGCCAAATAGGAAACATTTTAAAGGGTTTTGATTTTTATGTGCCACCAAAGAAGCAAACGAGGCGAGCTGCCGAGCACACAGATCTCCGTGAGTGAAGCTGCAGTCCTTGCTAATGGGTGAGACGCTGTGCTGAGAGAGTCTTGCCTCTTTGTGGGGAAGAAAATATTCTTTCCCTCTTCATTTGTGTTCTATTTTCTGGAAACAATTTCTATTTTCCATTTTACCTTTCCTCCTTGTGCATCTTGCCAGTCTTTCTGCTCGAGTGTCTGTGCTGCTGTATATTCATAGGAATCATTTATTAGGAGCACCAGACCTCGATCAGCTGTTAGAAATTACATTCTGGGGGGGTGGCAATAACATTCTGAGCTTGTTATTCTGCTCTTATTTTCTGACAAGTAAGAGTTTAGCTATATTGTGTAGTAAAACTCTTTAAACTTCTTCTGTGTAGTTTGGCATGTAGGATAATATTATTTACTTGTAGCTGCCTTAACAAAAGACCACAGGCTGGAGGGGAGCAGGGAAGGAATCTTAAGCAGCAAAAATGGATTTCCTCACAGTTTTGGAGGCTGGAAGCCCAAGGTCAAGGCATGGTGAGCTGCGGTTCCTCCTGAGGCCTCTCCCTGGCCTGGCATAGGCAGCCTCCTCAGTGTGCGCTCACATCATCTGCCCTGTGTACACACAGCCTCTGTTCTTTGTGGCTCCAGATTTCCTCTTTCATAGGGAGAGGGCACAGTCTGATCAGGTTAGAGTCCACTTTAACAGCCTCATTTTACTCTTGAACTCTTTAAAGGCCACAGATATACGTTTAGTCACACTTTGACATACTAGGGGTTAGGGCTTAAACATATGAACTTGGGGGACAAAATTCAGTTCATAACAGTTTATAAATATCTTCCTGTCTCGTGATCATAGAAATACTTTTAGTTTTCATCTTAAAGTTCATGGCATTATGTTTTCTATTTCTATTCTACCTGGAATTTATCTGGATGTGCGGTATTCTGGCCGGGGGATACATACAGAAAGTCCATAGGTAATGCAGGAGTATTTAAATATAAAAGAGTAAAAAGAAGCCATATTCACACCACTTGTCTTCAAAAATAGGACATTCTGATTGCTGTATATCTCAACCCTCTGACATTTCCCTGTTTTTATTAGAGATTCCCACTTACATATGAATTCCTAAAAATACTTTGGCTTTTCCTTTTTTTTTTTTTTTTTGGTCTTTGTATAAGTAGAATGATTAGCCTCTTGTGCTGTGATTGTTATTTTGTTTCCAATACTGCTTTCTGAGCTTTGTTTCATGGCATTGCATGCAGGTGATGTCATTTACTATGTAGTAGTCCATACTTTAAATCTACTTGTGGTGGTGGTTTAGTCACTACGTTGTATCTGACTCTTGCAACCCCAAGGACTATAACCTGCTAGGCTCCTCTGCCCATGGAATTTCCTAGGCAAGAATACTGGAGTGGGTGGCCATTCCCTTCTCCAGGGCATCATTCTGATCCACGGATCAAACCTTTGGCTCCTGCATTGCAGGAGGATTCTTTATCACTGAGCCACCAGGGATGCCCTTTTACTAATGAATATTGTAATGGTTCCTGTGCCCATTACTATTACAGACATAGTTCATACCTGTCTGCTCTATGGCTTGGGTCACAATTAATAAAGCCTAGGGACTGAACACAGTCGATATACCTATAACCAAAAACAACAGTTTCTGTCATTCTGTATCTGAGCCAATATTTTTACTGTCATTTTAAAATGTTTACTCAACTGTGGCATGTGGAAAGTGTTTGATTATGACTCTAGTATGCATTCAATTCATTACAAATGAGCTTGACCATCTTTTAAATTTTTCAGTGGATATTCATATTTTGCCTTCCGTGAAATAATGCTTATGTCTTTTTCACATCTCCCACTATTCGGCTTCGGAAGTTCTTTGTATCGACCGCGCATGTCATCTGCTTCGCGTCTCTTCTCTCCTTCTTTCTATGGCGTCTTTCAATGGCCAGTTCTCAATCAGAGCATGTTTGTGTTTATCAGTCTTTTCTTCATGGTTTCCACTTTGTGTGTCTTTTAAAGTTCTTCATTACCCTGACATCATAAGAGCATTTTTATGTATAGTTCTAAAGATTTTCTGTGTGTGTTTCACCTTGAATTTCATTTGACCTGGAACTGATGTGTCTGCATTATTCTGAAGGGAAGTAGATTCTTTTCCAGCAAAGCCTGTGGAAACCAGCGGCCACACTGCCCCCTCTTTCCGTCTCCTCCCTCCCACAGCCTCCACTTGAACTGAAAGAGACCTGAAGACAGGAAGGAAAAGACAGGGCAGACAGAGATGGGGGCTGATGTTTTCCATGAGTGGTGTGCAGTCTTCCTCTAAAAGGTGGCATTTGAGTATAGACCATGCAGACTGTGCGGGAACGAGACATTTATTGCTGGAAGAGAAGCACATTTCAGCAAAACACAGGGAAAGTGGAAATTCTTTGCACAGCGAAGTGCTCAGAGATTTCAGAGACGGCGAGGTGGCCGATGAGGTCAGTGTGTGTGCAGGTGCGCCAGGAGGCGAGGACACCAGGACCCTGGCTTATTGTCCCAAGCTTCTGCCCTCAGGTCAGCCCCACCCCTGCCTGCTTAGAGAGAGTCTTGTTTTTGAGGAAACAACTTGACTGTCCCTCTGGCTCCTAGATTGAGCAAGGGGACACTCCACTGCATTGTGGTGGAGTTTACTTTCTATTACATCTGAAAGGACGAGTGTCTTAGAGAGGAGACTTTTGGTCTATCTTGTTGTTTTTTGTATCCTTAGTGACGAGGATGGTCACTTCTCACTAGGTGCTAAATCATGAACAAATGAATGCAAAGGAGCGATGGCAGCATTTCCTTCTGACTTCCCCTGCGCCAGCAGGAGGGAGGTGCAGCGGGAGCGCAGGGCCGCTGCTCACAGACTCCGTGGCCGTGGCCGGGCAGGGCTGCTTCCCCTTGCAGGGGCCCGCGGAGGAGTCTCAGCCGCAGCTCCCTGCTGGGCCCGGGCCGCTCTGCTCTCGACTCTGTCCTTTAGGCAGCACTGCCGTCTGCGGGCTCTGTGGGCTGACCTCCCGCCTCGCTGGCCTTTCCTTGTCTCCTCTTGGCTGTCCCAAGTTCACGGATGCCCATCTAAAACAGAGAACCGAGATCTGAAGTCATTGCCCGCTGAGGGCTGAGACCCTTTGGTTGATTTGTGTTGTTTCAGACAACACAGGCATTAGCCTGTCCCTGGAAAGAGGCGCTGGCCATGCTGCCCGGGCGAGTCTCGCCTCACAGACAGCTGCCTGCCATTTCGCCTTGCATTCTGCCTCTTTGGGGGTCCTGCATGTGACCTCCACGGGTGCTCCTCACACCAACCCCTGGAGAGGTGAGTGTGTCCAGCCCCAGCCTGGAGGCTGCAGTGGTTGATGAGCAGACACCTGGTCAACGGGGCCATGGCATCAGGGTGAGTGGAGGGCAAAGGTGCCCGAGACCAGGGGAGTCACACAGCGTGGCCTGAGGCCCGGGTGGAGGGAACTTCCCAAGGGGCTGAGACTCCCACGGGTCGGCTGGAGCCCTGAGAAGCGAATGCTTCAAAGACAGTGTGGAAGCTGGATCTTGCGTGTGAACGCTGGATCTTGCGTGTGAACCAAGAGCAGTGAAGTCACCGCAAAAGAAAAGCAAGGGAGGGAAAGAGAAGCAGCGTGCAGAAGAGGCGGAGCACAAAGCCCCGGATGTGCGGGAGGCGTCCCGTCGGAAGAGAAGGGGAGTGGACAGAACACAGGCCAGGCGGCAAAGGGCCGTTCAGGGTCCAGCAGAGGGTTCGCGGCCTCGGCCGCTCTGCTGCCCGTGGAGTCCGGGAGGGTGAAGTCTTTGTGTAGGAAAGCAGCATAGAACTTCATAATGCCACGCCCTTGGTTATAAATCTTTCAAATTCTTCTGTTCCTGCAGATAATCCTAAGTACTTCCTTTAAGACACTATGCGTGGAGACCTGAGTATTAAATGGCCTCGTGCTCTACCTGGTCATGCAGCTTAAAGACAGACCGAGGTGCGCCCCCGCTCGGCCTCACAGGGGCTGGGGCTCGGGGCATGTCCCTCACCCCCACCAAGCCTCCATGCCCTTAGTTCCAAAATGGGACACAGTCATACTATCTTGCTGATTATAAGAACACTCTTTTCTTGAAAGAGTAAGAAACCCCGTGTGGCGTTCTGCAATGCCTGTGACAGGGGCATGCAAGCATCCCGGTGTCGTTCAGTCACCCAGTTGTGTCTGACTCCGTGCAACCTCATGGGCTGCAGCGGCCAGATTTCCCTGTCCTTCACTGTCTCTTGGAGTTCGTTCAAACTCATGTCCCCTGAGCTGATGATGCCATTCAATCATCTCATCACACTTATTATTAATTTTATATTTTCACTAGGAAATTAGAGATGCTTTACTAAAGACAACCTAATGACTGAACTGGGTACATAGACAGGTTTTCTTGACTTCCTGCAATGAATCCCCACATCAAGCAGCCTCCTTCCAGTGTATTCCTCTCCATCTTGGTCTGCACTCTTGGTATCATCTAGTTCCTCTCCCCTTTCCCCTTTCAGATTTCGATGTGTCTTAGATGGTGAGTTTTGGCTCCAGCTGTGGCCAGTGTGAAATGTTAGGCACCCACCACTGGGAACATGCAAAAAGGAATAAACCACGTGGGCCCCCCACCCTGTAAACAAGGAGACTGCAGAGCTCCCTTTCAGCTGACAGCATTTCTAAACCCATTTAAAAATCACAACAGAGTACCTGTGCTCCAGGGCTCCATACAGAGCCGGGGCCCTTTGTGAATGAGGTTTCAAGCACATCCCTGCCGCCCTGAGAACTTGACTTTCCTAAGCTGAGTCAAACTCAAGGACATTACTAGTCATTCTTCCAAACCGTGTCTGCCCAGCAGCCACCAGTTACAACCCTGTAGTTTCAAAGTCTCCCACCTTCAAAACTGTGGATTCATTTTGAACCCAAGTCAATCTTTGTTTAACAACTCCCTTCTTGATAGCCTCTTGATAACTTATGTAACCTTGCAGGTTTTTCTCTTTATAGACTTTACCCATTTTGTAGTCTGGCAGAACACAATTCAAGTGCTTCTTGGGTTCATGTCTCCCAGGCTGATTCTTAAAATGCTCTAGACAAAAGCCTCTTTATTACAAACAGGACAATAGGACTGCTTTCTGGGAATTCAGGGTTAACACAGGGTGGCTTTTCTGTCTGCTTCCTGTGTTCAGGGCACCATTCTCCAGGAAGTCAAAGTTCACACTCTGTTTCTTCCCAGGACCTGTGTTGAGCATTCATTCACATAAAAGTGCTTCAGCTGAGTAATGTATACTTCACTTCAGTTCACTTCAGTCGCTCAGTCGTGTCTGACTCTTTGCGACCCCATGAATCGCAGCATGCCAGACCTCCCTGTCCATCACCAACTCCCGGAGTTCACTCAGACTCTCACCCGTCAAGTCAGTGATGCCATCCAGCCATCTCATCCTCTGTCGCCCCCTTCTCCTCCTGCCCCCAATCCCTCCCAGCATCAGAGTCTTTTCCAATGAGTCAACTCTGCGCATGAGGTGGCCAAAGTACTGCAGTTTCAGCTTTAGCATCATTCCTTCCAAAGAAATCCCAGGGCTGATCTCCTTCAGAATGGACTGGTTGGATCTCCTTGCAGTCCAAGGGACTCTCAGGAGTCTTCTCCAACACCACAGTTCAAAAGCATCAATTCTTCAGCACTCAGCCTTCTTCACAGTCCAACTCTCACATCCATACATGACCACAGGAAAAACCATAGCCTTGACTAGATGGACCTTAGTCGTCAAAGTAATGCCTCTGCTTTTGAATATGCTATCTAGGTTGGTCATGACTTTTCCTCCAAGGAATTCTCCAGGCTAGAATACTGGGGTGGGGAGCCTTTCCCTTCTCCAGGGGATTTTCCCAACCCAGGGATCAAACCTGGGTCTTCCACATTGCAGGCAGGTTCTTTCCCAGCTGAGCCACAAATGAAGCCCTCCAAGGAGTAAGCGTCTTTTAATTTCATGGCTGCAGT
This sequence comes from Nanger dama, assembly GCA_917880005.1. Lineage (NCBI taxonomy): Eukaryota > Metazoa > Chordata > Mammalia > Artiodactyla > Bovidae > Nanger > Nanger dama. The sequence goes on along the minus strand of CAKJTW010000517.1, from coordinate 32,108 downwards.
CACCATCTGCAGTGATTTTGGAACCCAAAAAATAAAGTCTGGCACTGTTTCCACTGTTTCTCCATCTATTTCCCATGAAGTGATTAACATGTAGCTATTTAACAGATCTTCTCTCACAGGGATTCACATAACTTGATGCTGTATACTGTTGGGACCTAACAAACGCCATGATAGGCCTCAGGGACTAAGAAAGACCTTATGGGAAAAGCTGAGTCATTGACCAGTGAGGTCATCTCTGCAGATGCCAGGACTTGTCTAAACAGCATACTCCCCATAACCTAGTTTGAGTTTATCAGGATGTAAAAGACATCCCCCTGCAGCCAATAAAGATTAACCAATTAGTAAATACAAGGAAACCCCTGCAGCCAATAAAGATTAGCCAATCAGCCCTTGCCGATTCCCTGTAACCTCCAATCAGCCCTTGCCAATTCCCTGTAAACCTATAAATACTGCTGTAAATGTGCGCTCGGGGCTCTCTTGCTTCACTCCAGTGCATTGGATGTGGCAGGAGAGCCCTAACTCGAGTTAGTCAATAAAACCCCTTCATGCTTTTGCATTACCATGGTTGACTTGTTCATTCGGTCAGATCGGAGACTTGGACTCGGAACATAACATGTACCTTGACAAATTATTTGTTTTTTTCAGTGTTAACAAAGGAAATTTAACTTAGTAAATTTTAAGAACTTGTTGGCTTTATCCAGTGATCCATGAGTCTGGCACCATTCCATCTTGCAGACAGAAAGGAGCTCCAATAGCTGAAGAAGGTAGATTTATAGGCAGAAGGGAGCAGGAGCCAGGAACTTACACTAGGCTTGCTGCTAATTGCAGGGTTACTTTCTTTTACAGGAGAGGAAGGGCCTCTCAGACAGGCGACTTAACTAGTGCTGAGCAGGAGATTCCTGATTGAGTGGTTTGAGATTCCATTTCTGGGAGAACTGAAACTGTACAACAAGTCAGTCTCAGTTTGATGGCATTGGGCTTAAAAGGTACCCCATTTGGTTCAGTTTTTTTATTATTAACAGAAGGTAGTAAATAGACATACACCTTTAAGGCAAAAGAAGTTAATATGCAGAGCTTAAACATTTCACTTGGTGACTCAATGGCAGAGCCAGTAAGTGAACTAGCATTTGCTACCCAATCATTTTCTTCCGAAAGATCTCAAAGCTTCTCCCAACTGATCTATAAATCACATCATTCTCTCTCTCTCTCTCTCTCTCTCTCTCTCTCTCTCTCTCTCTCTCTCTTCTCTCAGCAGGGTCACAGCCCTGCTTTCATTCATAAACTCTAAAACTGGTGATCTCCACCACTGAACAGAGTGAGTGAGATGCTGTGAGTTAACCCCACATCTTGCACAACAGCCAGAAATTTGGAAGGAAATTACAGAAATTACAGATGGGACCCAAATGAAAGTTCATCCACTTATTGATGGTGAATCTTGGAAAGCCTCAAACAAAGCTCTTCCTGGCCGGCACTGCTTACTGTTTTTGATCGTGCAGATAGTGCTTCCTGCCTCAAGGCATTTTTCCCTGTGGTGACTTGATTATTAGGGGTTCCATCAAATGTGCTTCACCATATATTTTCACTTCGGTCTTTTCATAATGAGTAAGTAATGGAAGATGAAACATGCTTGCATGAATTATTAGAGGTTGATTCTGTACAAGTGTTCTCATTGAATCTCGGCCACATAATTAAAAGCATAAACCATAAAATGAAGCCATAGCTCTTGTATCAGAGTTCTTTGTATTCCTATACTTAAAAATAAATCTTGGAACTTCCCTTGTGGCCCAGTGGTTAAGAGTCTGCCTTCCAGTTCAAAAGATGTGAGTTCAATGCCTGGTCAGAGAACTAAGATCCCACGTGCTGTGGAGCAGCTAAGCCTGTGGGCTGCAACCAGAGAGCAGACCACATGCTCAACTGAGATTCGGGCACGTTAATGAATTAGTTTAAAAAATAAAAACAATTCATGTGGCCAGAGTCTCTTTCAGCACAGCCATAATTGGAACATTTATTGCCATGGTTGGGGCTGTTTATATTAGACTAGGGTCACAATTGAAGGCTTTTCAACATAAAGAGAACTATATAGGTACAAAAGAAACCCATGTCGTCCTATGAAAGTATATCCCATCCGTTTCTGACAATACCTAATTTCCTTTGAGGACAAGTTTTATATATCAGTATATGGATTTAGCTTCACATCCACCTACTAACAGTAAATAGATTTCTTTTTGTGTGGTGTCAAAATATAGTTGATCTAAGTTAAGAATGATCAATCCCACGATCAATTCTCAGATTAAGTGGATGCTACCCTGTGAGTCCTCTGGGAGACGGCCTGCTAACCTGATCCACTGTTAGTTGGGAGTGATTTTACATAGCATGGAGCACACATACCATGCGTGCTTCCCATAACACGCAGCTGGGAGCACGGCCTGGAGGAAGCAGCTCTGTGACTGAGGGGAGCTTAGAGTTCAGGGCTTCCCAAGGGGCTCAGTGGTGAAGAATCTGGCTGCCAGCGCAGCGGACTCAGGAGGCGGAGCTCAGTCCCTGGGCGGGGAAGACCCCCTGCAGGAGGAAGCGGCAGCCCGCTCCACTGTTCTTGCCTGGAAAATCTCATGGACAGGGGAGCCTGACGGGCTGCACTGCGTGGGGTCACAGAGTCAGACATGACTGAGCATGCATACACACAGAATCAAAACTGCCCCAGAAATCACATCCTCGAGAAACCAAACTCACAGAATCAAAACTGCCTCAGATATTGCATCCATGAGAAAACAAACTCACAGAAATAGAGAAAAAGATGGTGAGTTCCTGGATGAATGAAACAAGGAGAGGTGGGTAAAAGGGAGCAAGGATTCAATTATAAGATGAATATGTTCTGAGGATCTAGTGTAAAATGTGGTGACTATATTTAATAATGCTGTTTTGTATAATTGAAATTCGCTAAGAGGGTAAAATCTAACTGTTCTCACACACATATAAAAAGATAAATGTGAGGAGATGGATATGTTAATTCACTAGATGGGGGATATCTTTTCACATTTATATGTATTTCAAATCAACATGATGTGCACTTTAAATATCTTACAGTTTTAAGTCAATTATATGTCAGTAAAGCTGAAAACTGTTTAAAGAGACGGTTTGCTACCCTGATGCACATCAAGCTAAACATGGAAGCCAAGTTTCCCAGCAAAGCAAAAGTTTATTAATGGAGCAGCCAAGTGAGGAGACAAAAGAACAAATCTCAGATCCACCTTCTGGAAGGTAAAGGGCCCAAGACATCTATGGGATAAAGAAGCAGCCTGGCCTTAGGCAAAAGGCAAGGTGACTGACAGGCAGAGTGACGTAATCTGTGTTCTTTCCAGTCATATCTGGATCACAAGTTTCTTCTTGAGATGCATGTTCAATAAATGGAGAGACTTAGCATGATCTGAGGATGGAGTTTTAGGCCCTCTGACATCAAAAGGTAAGTCATCAAATCCAGTTTTAGGGCAATGGGTCCCAACTAGTCTTTGGTGGACTTGAGCAGGATCAAACTCAAAGTTCCTGAAAACAAATATCAGCCTCTCCTACTACAGTGACCCATAGACAGAAGCTTTACCTATAGCGGTGGTTAAGGAGTCTTGTGATATATTATCTAGGGTATGTGAAGCTTAGAGTGTACACAGTTAAGTACAGAAAAATACCTAACCTCAGTTTCATCGATTGAAACAGCTTTTCAACAAGCAGAGAGGTGTTCAACATTTTTTCTTATTTGCTGCTCTGTAAGGCAAACTCATGGCTGCCTGTTAGTCCCCAGTTTCTGTTAACCTAATGGGGCAGACAGCTTGAAGATGAGCTCTGTAGCCTTATGACTTGTGGCTTCAATATTACTTCCGTGAAAGGTAGGAGGTTCTTTGTGTCTAGCTCCATACACCAAGGATTCTAGAAGCTGTGTCAAATATCACATGATCCAAAAAGTCCCCCGATGGGTTGAATGTAGACAAGCTTTGAAGTGAACGTCGCTCAGTCGTGTCCAACTCTGCAACCCCATGGACCATAGAGTTCATGGAATTCTCCAGGCCAGGATACTGGAGTGGGTAGCCTTTCTCTTCTCCAGGGGATCTTCCCCACCCGGGAGCTGGACTGAGGCCTCTTGCGCTGCAGCGGACTCTGCCCGGCGAGCGGCGCGGGCAGCCGCGCGGAGCCTCTTTGTCACTGACTCTGAACTGCCGCAGTTGCCAGCATTGCTGGCGGGGTTTGCAAAGAGCTGCAAGTGTCTGAGGCATGGACTGAAGAGCTCCAGTTTTCCCCTTGCTTGAATACTGATTATTTGTTGGAAGTAAGAGAATATGAAAAATTATTTTACACATCCCTGGATACCACACAGATTCTTAGAGCAGAGTTTATTGTTGAGCCTAAAAATGGACTGCAGCAAAACCAGACTCATGAACCCTGCCCGCTTTTTCCCTTGCTCGTCCTCCGTTTCGCTGCCTCGGGCTTCGCTCCTGGCGGGAGCGGCAGTGAGGCACTGTTTTCGTGGCGCATTCAGCAGACCGCAGTTTTCCCCTTCCGTTCTTCTCTAAGTAGTGCTTTGTTGTCTTTGCTGCTGCTGCTGAGTCGCTTCAGTCGTGTCCGACTCTGAGCGACCCCATAGACGGCAGCCCACCAGCTTCCCCCGTCCCTGGGATTCTCCAGGCAAGAACACTGGAGTGGGTTGCCATTGCCTTCTCCAGTGCATGAAAGTGAAAAGTGAAAGTGAAGTCGCTCAGTCGTGTCCAACTCTTAGCGACCCCATGGACTGCAGCCTTCCAGGCTCCTCTATCCATGGGAGTTTCCAGCCAAGAATACTGGAGTGGGCTGCCATAACTTCATTCAAAACAATTTTTATTAGATCGCATTGTGACAATTGTCACATCAGTGTGCATTTAAAATAAATCTTTTAAAATTGGTGGATTTTTGTGTGGCCATTCTCAGATTGAAGGGAGGGGGCAACATTTACAGGGTGTGATGCTTTATCATTTCTAGAAAGATAAAACTGCAAATGGAAGGCAAAAAAAAAAAAAAATACTGTGCATTGTACAGAGGAGGTGTTGTCATTCATCAAATGTTTCCAAAGTGGTTGGCACAGTTTTATACCGGAGATTTCTTGATGGATGATGCTCCATGGTCAGATAGACCAGTTGAAAGTGACAGCAATTAAACTGAGACACTCATGGAAAACAAGCAATGTTATACCCCGTGGGAGATAAGCAACATACTCAAAATCGAGTTGAAAATCATTTGCAGCAGCTTGGGTATGTTCATTGCTTTGATGTTAAGGCTCTGCATAAGTGAAGTGAAAAAATCTTGACTGTATTTCCACATACAATTCTCTACTTAAATATAATGGAAACATTCCACTTTTAAACAAATTGTGAAGGTCAATGAAAAGTGGATACTGTACAATAATGTGGAACTGAAGAGATCATAAGCAAAGTTAAATGAACTGCCACCAACTGCACCAAAGGCCAATCTTCAACCAAAGAGGGTGTATGTGTATATGGTGGCATTGGAAAATAGCCTCCTGTTATGAGCTCCTTCCAAAAAACACAAATGATTGATTCCAAGTGCTGCTTCCAACTGAGCCAACTAAAAGCAGTGTTCGGTGAAAAGTTTCCAGAAATAGTCAGCAGATAATGCTTCATCTTCCATCAGGATAACACAAGACCAAATGGTTCTTTGACGAACAGACAAAAATTGTTCCAGCTTGGCATGGGAGTTCTGATCCATTCACATGTATCTTATTCATCTTGAAATATAATATGCACTAGGCATTGTATCTTAAGATTTCCATTTATTTCTTTAATAAATTCTTTAAATGGAAAAAAATTAAAACCTTAGAAGACTGTAACAAAAACACTGGGAAGAGTTCTTTGTTCAGAAAGATAAAAAGTTTTGGGAAGATGAAATTATGAAGTTGCCTAAAAAATGGCAGAAAGTAGTGAAACAAAGAGTGAATATGCTGTTCAGTAAAGCTCTTGGTGAGAAAGAAAACTGTGTCTTTTATTTTTACTTAATAACCAAAAGAACTTCTCACCAACCTGCCGGGAGCCTGTGTGAGGAATCCCGCCTGTGACACAGGTCATGAGGGAGGAAGCCCAACGAAACGCAAAGGCGCGATCTGGCTTCGGGGCTCCCCCTGCATTTTCCTGAACATCTACCCCCAAAATCAGAGTCTGCCTGCTTTATTGCTGTGCTTTCCACTCTTCTGACATTTTCTTGAAAAAAGTTAGTTCAGGGCTTCAGTCTCCCGCATCAGCTCAAACCCCTTTGATGGCTTTCTAACTTGCCTGACAGGTTCCCCCAGACTTTTTGCAGCTTGTGAATTGCTTACAGTCCCCCAACTGCAAGAAGCACAGAGCTTAAAACATCTTAAAGATACAGAGCCTTTTCTAAAGAGCTAAAAATTATATTGGTGACGGGTTTTCACTGTTGACTCAATGACTGCTGCCAGGCTTCCATATTCTTTATCTTTTAGGCACCTGAGGGATATTAATCAACGTAATCAGGATGCAGAAATAGGAATATAGTAGTTTTGATGTTAGCAACACTAGACTTTTGAGTTACTTTTCTCTTTACAAATCACTATGCTCTTTTTACTTGTTATAAATTGTTGTATCCTTGCTATGTAAGAATGGAACTATATTTAGTGCTTTCTGAGAGTGGCACCAGACTTTGGGAAGAACAACATTTTCAACACAAATAAGTCTTCTGGTTGACAAACCCTTATCAGAAAAGGGCCGTAAAATATTAATTGACCTTCTGGCCAGAAGATGATGAAAATCACCTAAGACTTGTGTATACAACTAAGTATGCAGAGAAAAAGCCTGGTCTCGATAAGAGTCAGGGCTGCTGACACTGCATAATTTTGTATTACCCATTGATCTTTATGTACAAACAAAAAGTATAAAAAGCCTTCTGAACAGTAAAGAATGGACCAGTTTCTTGGACTAGTCTCTCGAACTAGTTTCTTGGAAATCTGGTTTCCCCCGTGTCTCTCTCTCTCTCTCTCTCTCCTCCCTCTCCCCCCTCTCCTTTTCTGGCTGAATTCCCAACTGGAGCAGGGAGGCTCGCCACATCTACCAACTTTCCCCAGCTTTTGAGTTCCGTGAGAGAGGGAGCCCAAGGCGGAGCACTCTCCGATATTCAAACGGGTGCCGGTGGCCCAATGTAGATGGTGCAAATCTCTTATCTTGAGATTTTATTGGCTTTCCCCGTAAACCAAGTTATTCAGCATCTTTTCTCCACTAAATTTTCCTACTATACTATTTCTTCTTAATTTATTTTATATTTCTAATTAAATAAATAAGCTTTCCTTGCCTACGCCATTCACCCTTCAAATTCCCTGGATCCACCGGGGCTGGACCCCAGCACCAACCCAATAGTTTCATTGGTTCAGTTCAGTTCAGCAGCTCAGTCACGTCCGACTCTTTGTGACCCCATGGACTGCAGCATGCCAAGCCTCCCTGTCCATCACCAACTCCCAGAGTTTGCTCAAACCCATGTCCATTGAGTCGGGGATGCCATCCAATCATCTCATCCTCTGTCGTCCCCCTCTCCTCCCACCTTCAATCTTTCCCAGCATCAGGGTCTTTTCTAATGAGTCAGTTTTTTTATATCAGGTGGCCAAAGTACTGGAGTTTCAGTTTCAGCATCAATCCTTCCAAAGAATATTCAGGATTGATTTCCTTTAGGATTGACTGGCTTGATTTCCGTGAAGTTAAAGGGACTCTCAAAAGTCTTCTCCAACACCACAGTTCAAAAGCATCAGTTCTTCAACACTCAGTTTTCTTTATGGTCGAACTCTCACATCCATACACGACTACTGGAAAAACCACAGCTATGAATAGACGAACCTTTTTCAGCAAAGTAATGTCTCTACTTACTAAAGTAATAGCTTCATATACATGAAATTTTCAGCTATAGAATAAACAACTATGTTTTGACCTATTCATAACCAAATTTGCTCTGAAGGTAAATTAACATGGGTTGGTTTTGTCAACTACAAACTGGCACTTACCAAGAGCAATGCCAATGAGTGAGCAGCAAAGACATTTGCCATCTGCCTCTATGGAGACTGAACCCCACGCTGCTATAGCTGTTCACCTTCCACACCCCCCTGAGGGAGCTCAGGGTGGAGTGAGGCACTCTGTGCTCCAGGGACTCTGGTGGGACAGGTCTATATAGATAGCTTGGCTGTTTTTAGGAACAGATTTTATTATCTCAGTCCTTGCACCTCCTCGTATCTAGAAGTGAAGTGAAGTCACTTAGTCATGTCCTGGGGCAAGTGATCTGCTGAACAGGACCACAAGAGACCACAGACAGTGCTGGTGAGTTCACAACCCCCAGTGGGGACTTACCCAGTGGATACAGAAGAGAATCAATATTCATTGTCCACATCGGACATCTTTGATAAATACAGCTATAGTTGTTGCTGATGTGGCAGTGTTTACCAAGGCAGAGCAATAAGGTAAATAGAAACACTTTATTTCCTAAGGTGTTTTTACTTCCTGTATACTGTTTGCTATATAATAATAGTAGCTACTTACATTATTGTACTATGGTAAGCTACCTGGTCAACCTTCACTCCGATCGTCCCTTCCTCTGTGGCACAGGACACATTAACTTAACCTCTCAAAGTCTCAATTTCCTCCTTTGTAAAACAGTCGTGATGTAACCTAATACATGGGGCTATAGAGAAGACTAGAGAAAATCAAGGATATCAAATTTTTATCATATGGCCTAAAAGAGCAATTTTACAGAGACCACTATCATTGTGAACAACACATTAGTGAAGTCGCTCAGTCGTGTCCAACTCTTTGCAACCCCATGGACTGTAGCCCACCAGGCTCCTCTGTCCATGGGTTTCTCCAGGCAAGAATGCTGGAGTGGGTTGCCATTTCCTTCTCCAGACGATCTTCCTGACCCAGGGATCGAACCCAGGTCTCCCGCATTGCAGGCAGACACTTTAACCTCTGAGCCACCAGGGAAGCCCAACAACACATTAGGAAGAGGAAAATGATGAAATTCTGAGGAAGTCTGAGACTTGGATTCTACAGATCATTCTTATAAATTCTACCATCAAAGTATCACTCAATTCTCTCACTCAGAATTTCATTATATTTCACAATATTGCAAGACACTCCTAATCACTCTGACTTCCCCCTGCCTATCCTAAAGCAATCCACCCGTCACACAGCTTTAAGACTGTTCTTCTAAACTGTGAGGCTGATCATACTCTCTTCCTGCAGGAGACACTGAGTCCCGAGAGAGGAGTCTGATGCTTGCTGGCCACCCAGGGCTCCCTATCTCACAGGTTCACTGTGACCACTCTGCCCACCCAGGGGCACCACACTGCTCAGCCCACCGTGACCGGAGTGCAGAATTTCTTCCATGAGGGCGCTTTGTCAAGAGATCCCCTCTGCCTGTCACGCCCTCTTCATTTCTCTGCAATCAAGTCTGTTAAAGTACCCCTTCTTCCAACGTCTTCATCATCTTCCTGACTCCCGACAATATTAAGCAATCTTCTCTGTGCTTCGTTTCATAGCCAGTTTTGCATATTGTTACTGGGAGTTGTTTTTCCTCTGCTAGACTAGACTGTGAATTTCTTCAGAATTAAATCATTGTACATCTACTTTTGAATTTTTCAGTGACCAACACCAAACTGTTGACTATGCTCAAGTACAAATTAGATGAATTCAATGAGTTGACTTCCCTACATGGATGTCAGCATTATTCCGCCAGCTATAAAATGGGATGTTGATCTATTGCTGCTTTGAAGTTATCCTAAATGAAATCCCAAGCAATGTAGTTTGTAAACATGCCTTTAGTGCTCCAAAACTGGCAAAGTAAAATAACTCAAAATCCATTGCTCTAGATGTAGCAGGGGGCCCTCTCCTGGGGGCAGTGGCTCTCAGGTGGGGTTAGATGGCAGCTCTGACTTAGGTGTTGCCAGGAGCCTCCACCCCACCTCTGAGACCTGTTTCCACAGTGAAGATTCCTGCTGTCCTTGTTTGGTTGATGACTTTGTGGACAGGAACTGAGCAAAAGGATAAGTGTGGCTGTTGAGCCTTTGAGAGAGAGTCCCCCATGGACAGTGAGTGTGATCTCCTGAGAAAGTCCAGGGAACAAGGCAGTGAGGGGCTCAGCTGTCCTATACAAACCAGGCAGCTATTACCTGACAGGAGCCAGACCCTAACAATCCAAATGCCAAGCAGGGATAAAGCTGCCTGTGATACCAAGGGATCCTACAATAAAGACAAATAAGAGCAAGAGAAAAAATGTTTTCAGTTCAGCAGGAAAAGGAAAGTCCCAGGAGCTTGTCATCTTGTGGGGCAAAGCACATCCAAACATCATGGACCTAGCTGATCTTGGTGAAGCAGCAGCAAGGAGTGGTGTGAAGTGAGATCTTGATTCCCCACCCAGGGATTGAACCTGGGCAACCTGGACGAATACCAGGAGTCCTAGACACCAGACCAGCAAGGGCTAGAAGCTAGACGCTCCTTCTCCCTGGATATTTGCCCCCAGTGGAAAAATGCAGTTTTTATGGAGGCAGAAACTGTAAGTGCAGGTTCAAAGTTTATTTTTTTTTTTTTGGACATAGAACAATAACAAGTGGGAGAGCACATAGAGAGACCATTTGTCTAGTTAAGACAGAAACAAGACAGAGCTGCACCCCCAGAAAGGAAGGGTGTGGGCCTCAGCCCACTAACGAGGAGGAGCGCAGTGAAGAGGCAGTGAAGCCATCTGGAAAGGCCAGCTCTTCCCGGCCACTGTCTTCCGTTAGGGCAATCATCTGGCTTCTTTTTCCACACCTCCTCTACTGTGGGGCTCTCCCCGGGGTGCACATACACCTCTCAGCCAGGATGGATCTCGAAGTGAAGGCTTCTGGGAGGAGCAAGGCTCATTATGGTCTGGCATTTTCGCCCGAGTTTTGATCCACAAGGAGCCCTTCTGCGCATGTGTAGTGTCTGCCTTGTCCCCAAAGAGGGGGAAGCAGACACCCCTCACTCTTTTACTCGAAGAGAGTTTTGCCCCTCTTTGTCCTTGCCATGACTATTACCCTAAGGCATTTACAAGGGACAAACATTGGCTATGTACCCTGTTTGGATATTCATTTCAGAGGCAACCAGAAGGCTGAGTGTAAATGTCTTAACTGGAGCCCACCTGTCTCTTGTCTCAGGAAATGCTAACAGTTGTAAATATCCAGCCTGAAGCTCACTCCTTCATACTCCATGAAATGTAAGCAGAAGGCCAGCTGTAAGTGTCCAGCCTAGAGACCATCTATCCCTACGTCATAGCGATGTTGCGGAGGTGAGCGTGAGGGCTCTAAGCCAGGAAGAACCTCAGTGGAGGTGCAGAGGCTGCTTTGGCCGGTGTGGTTAGAGGGGAAACTGGAGTTCTGAATACAGAGCCTGAGGGTGCAGGAGGCAAATTAAGCAGGAGGAGCAGAAACACTAGCTCTGAGCTGCCTTCCAGTGCGACAGGCTCACTGCCCAGGGATGCGAGGGCAGGAGGGATTGACGGGGGACCTGGAGTGCGACAGGAGCAAGGAAAACAGTGGAGGGGCTAGGGGTCAGGGCAGAGGTCAGCCCTCGGGAGGGGGCTCCCAGGAAGACTATTCCAGACCTCCACAGCCTGGGGGCTGGCCATGCCAAAATGGGAATCCACCAAGGCTAGAAGGATAGTCAAGTCAGCTGAGATGGCATGTGAGATCCCGCCTCCAAGAGTCCCAAGGAATGGTGGAGAGGGTAAGGAATCGTGGGCCATGAGAGCTGAGGGCCTGTGCTGGGCATGGCTGGTGGACTTGAGAGCTGTGAGGATCAATAAAACTTACTTTATTATTATAGCAGTAAAGCTCAGACAACACTCAGATTATACCCATAAACTAAAAAGCATCTGATTAAAATTTGTCCACTTTTTCCATATTTTCCCTGGGTAAATAAACATACCAATACATCAAGAGTAACAATACATATATTTTTGAGGATTTTTTTTTCTAATTCAACCGGCACTAAAACAACCAACCTAAGTCTTTTAGTCTCCAAAGGCAATCAGTTAATTGGTGAATACAATAAGTATTTTGAGGCTCTACTGAAATTCTAAAAAAAAAAAAAAGAATCTCCACAAAAAGTAATATTTAAGCTTCCACCAATTTGGACTGTCCTACAAAGAAGAGGTGAGGTCTGTGGTTCTCAACTCTGACTGCAATTTAACATACTCAGGTGAAAATGTAAATGCACTGCCATCTGGCCCCATGGCCTCACACTTTGCCCTGGCTGTGAGATGGGACATTTCTTTTTCCATTTCCTTGGGTGATTTTAATAGGAAGACAAAGATAATTATCACTAAGCTCTGGAGCAAGAGGCTAAGAGAAGCGCAGCTGATCTCAGCTTTAGAAGCTCATCTCTGTTCTGCCGCTCCCCATCTCCAACAGACTCCCTGGTCCCCACGAAGAATCCTTCCTCCAGACTTGACTGTATCGTGAAGTCTCCACTCCAACAACAGCGCTGAATCCCAGTGGTTTTCTCTGACTTCTCTCTCCCCCTCGTCCTCTGCTGGGCTCCTCCCCTGGTGCCCCTCCTGATTTCCACCAGAGCGCAGGGCTCTGACCACCCCACTTGGATCCCGCTTCCTGTCTCACACAGGGACCTGCCCAGACAAAATGCTAAACAGCAGTTGAACTGAGGTGTTGGGTTGGCGATTTGTGGTGTCTTACCTGCTGCTTTGTCAACTTGCTGGGGGAGGGGGTAGAGTTTTGTTCTCATTTTCTGTTCACTCTTTCATCAAACCCCCAGGCTGCAGGCTCGGTGTGCTGTGCTCTCTCTTGCATATGCGCAGATGTATTTTCCTTATTCTCCCTAATTTTGCTCCTATCTCTTTCATATAGCAATAGAGGATAATCATTCATTCAGACACGCGAGAATACTATCCTGGCAATGAGAGGACACAGTGTCCACAGATCCTGGTAGCGCTGGCGGGGCTCCTGCCCAGCTCTGCTTTCCCACCCCCTCGTGACCCCTCCTCCCCCCCCCCCGTGACCCCCCCCTTCCCAGCGCCTCCTCCCCATCGCCCCCTGCATCCAGACGCCAACTTCCACTCAGGCCATGGAGCACACCAGGCTCTTTCTGCCCTCTACGCCTGTCTTTCCTGCCTGGATTACTCTCCCATGCACATCCCACAAGCTTGTGACTGATCTCATCCCCTCAAGAAGATGTTCCAAATGCCCCTTTGTGGAGAAAGGAGATTCATCAACTGAGGAGGAAGCTCAGATATCCTCTCTGACCTTTGAGCTGACCGCTCGGCTGACCTTCTGTCTACCACGGTGGTTTATTTATTTACACGTTTATTTTTCTGTGTTTGTTAGTTATTGCTTTATTTACTTATTTATTCATTTATTTTTCTGACAGTGTTTAGATTATCAATTGATGTTACTTTATGGATGAAAGAAAAAACGTGTGCACATCGTGTGGATAATAGTGCCTCCAGAGGCTGTGAACAGAAGAACCAAGTGAAAGTGTAAGCTTTAATTTTTTGGTGTTATAGTTAATGTTCTAAAAATCTTAAACATAAGGAGCTCTGTTACCCCTCAAAATGACCTTCAGGGATATTAGTAGTTGGAGGAAAACAACCGAAGTAAATGTGGTCAATATTTTAGATTGAAGGAAAGGCTAGATTTTGAATAGAAAACTGAAGTTGGCAAGTGATCGATGTTCTGTTCTTTCTTAGCAGTCATGGAGAAGGCATGTTAGGAACACTGCTTGAAAAGATGAGGAACTGAAATTTCATACATTTCTTATAATTGCTTGCATTATCCTCATTTGGAAATTATGACACTCTGAAGACAATTAGGGTTTTTAATGCCCAAACATTAAATATTGATCACCTTATAGATTATAATAAATTGGTCAATAACCAGTTAATAAGATAGTCTATCTTTTTAATATATTCATTGTACTTTATCAAGCATCATTTATAAACTATAATTGCCTGTGAATCCTATAAATGAGTTTATATAGCTTCAAGAAACTTCTAGTATGGAAAATAAATGTGTATGGTAGACAAAGACATTGAAAAAATAAAAGCATATCATTATAATGAATTTGTTGTTAGATCATCTAGATTCCCCACCCCAAAATAATCAGTTAAGTATAGATATAGAAGATCTGAGTGATGATATAATGGACATTTATAGAGCACTCTGCCTAATGATTGCTGAATAAATAACTTTTTACCTACTAAATGTGAAAAACTTACCAAGATCTTCTTGCCCTCAAAACACGCTCAGTACACATCAAAGTATTGAAATATTACAGGTTACATTGAGGATTAAATTTAAAGGCTTTGTGGGGGCGCAGAAGAGGGCTGCTTCACTCCCCACCGCTCCAACCCCAGACACGAGCCCCCTCACCCTTCTCCCCATCATTCAGAGCCAGCTGCTGCTTTAAGATGCTGAGCGGGGATGTGGCGTGAAAGTGGGAGGCGCACAATGCAGAATATGGCTCCGGCCCCAGCTGAGGTGGGCGGGCCATGAGTGTTACTTGTGAGTTGCTAGTCTGGTGTTTTAACCAAAACTGGCACACTGGGTGAACTCCCAAGTACAAATTTTATAATTGCCTTGCAGAAACTCAGGATCGCCTTTCTCGTGTGTGTGTGTGTGTGTGTGTGTGTGTGTGTCTGTTCCGGGTCTTCAGCACTCCCCACCTGGTATTCTCTGTGATGAGTAGCCCTGTGTCAGGAGTGTGTGTGTCTGTGATGTACCTGCAGGGCATGTTGCCGAGTCAGCCCAGGAGGGATTCAGCGGCGCCTCGGTGTCTGAGCTTGTGATAGGCACAACTGTCTTGAGTTTCCTCATCTTGAACATCCCCCTTGAGCACTGTGGGTACGGTGCAGACTGAGCCTGAATAGTCACCACGTTTTTAAAGTCACTGGCTCTCAGGGGTGTGACTCTCACACAGGAAGACTGAGCCCTGCCAAGCGCGCTGCTGGGGATTTGTCTAGAGCTGTGCTGCTGGGATAATGGCAACTCTCCCACGTCCAGGGGTGAGTCTGCAAGCAGTCGCCTATTTGATAAAAGGTTATCCATCTCCCGTCTTCTGCTGCTTGCCCCATGCCCTGATGCAGGCACACGTACACAGCATCTGTGCCTGCTGGCAAGGACTGTGGTCCTTTATTTCATTTTCTGAAGGATCCCATGAGGGCGGGCAGTTACTGGCCACGGTCACATCTTCCTTTATGCTCCATATCTAGCCCCCAAAGCAGTGCGGGACACTCACTGCATGTATGCATTAAACAGGTGAATCGTGTGTTAAATGCTCACTAACCACTCCTGTGCTCTTGAAACCATGGCCGAGTTTGGCACAACAGTCATAATCAAAGCAGACATTGTCCCTTTAAGATAGACGTCATGGGTTCTGATGGAGCTTATGTTATTGGTCTTTTTAAAAAATAATGTTCAACCCACTATGGGAAAACTGATTCACTCTCCTTAGTAAACAAAGACTCTGCAGTCTGTTTCTGGTCTGGAGCCTGCTCATCAGCAGACAGTTGCTGACATCCGAGCCCAAGGGCAGGTGCCCAGCTGTCGGGAAGGCCGGGCCGGGTTCCCAGGGCTCAGGACACCCTTTCCAGGGCTGCTCTTTAGGGTTAGCCTTGCTCCTCCTCCTGATGTGAACTTGAGAACCACAGATGCATCTCATCTCAGAACCCCAAATACATGTACATTTTCCCCATGAAGCATCTATTGACTATTCAAGTCAGAGATGCTCTCACAGTTGGACCAGGAGAAGAGATGGGGAGGATAAAGAAGTGTTTCCCAGAGTCCAGCTGGGCTGCAGGCTCATTAGAGTCAGTGTGGAGAGGAGCCATGGCATTAGGGAAAATGACCAGGAATGGCCAACTGCGGGGATTCCCAGGGATTCAGCGGTGGAGAATCCACCTACAAAGCAATGCAGGCGGTGTGGATTCTACCTACCCCTGGGTCAGGAAGATCCCCTGGAGAAGGAAATGGCAACCCACTCCAGTATTCTTGCCTGGAAAATCCCATGGACAGAGGAGCCTGGTGGCCTACAATTCATGGGGTCCCAAAAGAGTCAGACATGACTTGGCAAATAAACAATGCTAACTGCAGATTCTCTTGAGGAAGTTGCCTTCCTGACATCTTGTGAGAAATTCCCTCCATGTGCACATCTTTATAAAAAATGCTGTGTCTGAAATCAATGAGATAGAACCTTCAGAAAGAAAGTTTCCTCTTTAAACCAAAGAGAATCATGTAGTGAGAAGCCATCTCCCGTAAGCATGGTGGAAGAACCTTCAGTTGTAGCTCAAGCTCAACACACAGAGAACTCAGAGTGGCTGCGTCCTTGACACAGCAAGGAGAGCAGCAGGAGCGCTTCCAGGAGAAGGGTCCCCATGGGTGCGCTGGAGGGAAATCCCATGAACGCGTGAACCCCCTTCCTCAGGAGGAGAGCACCGCAGGCCAGGAGAGCACACACAGGGAAGCCAGCAGTCTCAGTCACGAAGGAAGGCTACCCCTCAGCTAGTCCTTGTTCCTGAGTGTCAAGAAAGTCCTCACTGAGGCGATGTCAATCATAAGTCAATGTGGAAACCTTTCCCCTGGTGTTCATATCAAAAAAATGAACACTGGAAAAAAATAGTCTATGGATAATGAGTTGGTGTGCAACTGAGACAAGGTTCAGACCTTTGCATACTGTCTATTACAAATATTTTTAAAAATGATGGATGAAAATTTGCTAACAAGTAACCAAAAGTAAAGCAACCCCACTTCAGTGGATCAGTACTTGGACATATGCAAGCACTACTGAGCGAGTGTGTGTCTTTCAAAACCATGAAACACTGTGCTGAGTAAGATAGGCCATTTTTTTCCAATATGGTCAACAATTGGTCAGTTAGTGACTTTCTCTTTTTATGAACCTGGAAACTCAACTACAAACACTAGAGTCAATCAGGAATTAATTTTGAATTGCAACTAAAAAGTAAAACACAAATAATTCGTGGTAACTGTTAGTGTTCAAATGTGTGTACATTTCAAGGACCAACAGGTAGGAGAATAAACTTATGCTCTGTGATTAAACTCTCATGCTTCAGTGCATTCCATTATTTTTAAACTTACTTGATTGATCCTCATAAGTGAAAAAATTCTGCAAGCTGTGTGGAGAGGCAATGCTAGATTACCTTTCCACAGGGTGAGGTTTACTGTTGACTATATCATAAAGTACTTGTAAATTCAATTCTTTGAATTATACATAGTTTTTGAAAATAAGTATACAAGTAGAAAATCTTTTATACATGCCTCCTAAAATTCCATTATCAACTATTTGGAGATTCAATGAGCTTCCCTTTTATGGGATACTAGACAAAATGAATGCAAAAGTCAGACTTTACAAGATACTTGGAGTAACTGGCAAGTTGGGCCAAACTGGCTTCTACTCTGAGAGGTTAAACCAGAGACCTTTTAAAGTATTTGAGTAATTCTGTCAAAATTGCCTTATTCTGCCTGTCTGTCCACATTGGCCCTCTTCAGTCTGCCATCTTGAGACCAAATAGCACCGACTCCATTTCCCAGTGGCCACTTGAACAGGAGTAAAAGTTACACATTTCTGCCAAAAATAAAGGAAACAGTGTGTGCAAATATTTAACCTTTGCAGTTTTTTTTTTTTTTTTTTTTTTGGTTTTTTTGGCAGGGTATGGCTTAACCTCACACACTTCGTGTGCTTCTCTGAGAACCCATGAACCAACCTCCCAATCACACCATCACCGCGGGGAAATGCAGAACAATGGAGGCAGTAAATTGACCTCTAATTGGCAAGACAGCAGCAGTACCTGGGGCAGACAGTCCTGGGGGACGAGCCAAAGAAAGACAGGAAGGACACCTCCTCCTCCCACCACACCACACAGGAGCACAGGCCAGGCAAAGGCGCTTATAGCCTCTCCCCTTGCTGAGTTGACCTAGAGAACATACTTCATGCTTCTTCACTTATGTGACTCAGTTGTGGCGTCTCCCTTTTACACTTCAGCTTGGATGTTCTCTGCCTGCCTCGTCACATTTCACTTTAGCCTCAATTATGCACTTTCGGGGACAAAATGTGGCTCAGTGGTCAGAGCTGATCACAACATATTTTCCTGTTTGTGTTTCATTTACTTCATGGTTATAATATTTGTTAATACTGGGGATGTTTAGGAACAAACATGTTTGTTCAGTGACATCCCCAGTGAGACTTGGTGAAAACTGGTGAAAATCATACCCACGGAGATCTTTGCGAGAACTCCGTGCCCACGAGGTAATGCAGAGGAGCGCGGGGAAGGCTTCAGCTGGAGCTTCCCACGCTGCTCTTCTTGCCCCTTTACTGGATCAAGAGTGAGTCGATGCCCCCCAAGGGTCTGGGCAAAGCGGGAGCCCAGGGGCCGGGTCTGCTCTCCTTGACCAACCGTCTCCCTCTTCTCACCGCATCCCCATGGCGCCCTTTGCCCTGTGCATCACGTCTTCACTTGCAGTCTGTGAGCTTACCATTTCCCCTAAAGCGTACAGAGCTGGCAGCTCCCCAGGACGCCTGACTGAAAACTGCAGGGGGAGCGAGAGGGCTCAGCTTAGACTCTAATGCAAACTTCAGGAAAATACGGATTGATGTGAGAACGATTCATAACTTAGCTTTTATTCTTTCACCAATGACCGCCTGCATAATACAATTAGCCATCGAATGTGATTCTGAATATAGGCTTTTAATTTTGATAATACAGTTTTGCATTTCACACCAACAATGTAGCCTTGAAGTCGATGCTCAAATCTGCCCGTGTTTTCTCAACCAAAACAGGTTTTCCACCTCCCTCAGAGCCCGTCAGAGTTTGCTAGAGGTTAGGGGAGCGTTTCCTGGGTCACAGACAGCCCTTGGGCGCTGCTATTCAGCGCGGGTGTTTATTGTAAACGCTGGTTCTGAGAGCGCTGGCAGAGGGACTGTGGCTCCTACAGACACAGGAGCGGCTTGTCACCAGCGGCATCTGCGGCAGGTGCGGTCACTGCGTGGACACAGCCCCCAGCCCGGCCCCCCGCACCGGGCGAGCTGCTCTGCCGGGCGCTCCTCCCGGGCCGCTCGCACCCCTGGGATCAGAGCCTCTGGGCCACTCACGCACTCTCACCGTACCCACTCACAAGGATGGACAAGTCATCTTGGGGCTGGTTCCCGGCGGAAGGCAGTTCAGTCGCAGTCACACCCCTGGAGGGGGCCTCACCCACACAGAGGCCGGGGCTCCTCACGGAGGTGCGGGTGATCCTGGAGGCTGGCGGAGCCTCAGTGGCCGCCATCCACATGGCCTCACCTGGTGAACAAAGCCGCTCAGCCCCCCGGGCAGCTCCAGGGCAGCTGAGGCTCAGACGCGTCAAGGATGGGGAGAGGGCTTTCCAAGTTCTAGAGTACAAAGTCCTTTCTGAGCTGGAAGCGTGAATGGATCTACAGAAAGGAAAGATTGGCCCAAGGGAACCGGAGAATAGCGTTTCTGAGGGAGACTGGAAGAGACGTGGGAGGAGGGAAGAGTGCCGTGAGGATTTGGATTCTGATGCCCATTCGCTTGTCCTCAGCTTGAGAGGTACAGGTTTTTGTACTGACTGCGCAAGTCAGAGCAGAGCTTTCCCTGGCTGGTTCAAACTTCCTAATAGTGAGACATGCAGAGTAAGAAGAAGGGCCTTCAGCAGGTTATCCTCCGTCCTTTATACACAGTGCCCAGTAGTGCTCCGTGACACCCAGCTGCCCCACTGAATACTCAGTGCTCCCTCTCCCAGAGCACATTCACGGAGGCCCCAACCGTGCTTATGGCCTGTTTCAGACACCAGGGCCCAACCTGGGATGGAACAGGATCCCAGATCCCCATTCTTAAACAGGTAGACGCAGAGAGAATGTACACTAAAGTCTGATGGTAACATGCTTCTTGGAGATAATCAGAATAAGAAGTTTAAAGACATTTCAGTGTGTTTAGAGAATATGTAATGGATGGCAGAGTGTCCTGGACTGAGAACAGTTGCTGAGACACTGAGGCCACAGTGGGCTGCATGTGGAGAGTCTTACCAGTGTGAGATTTTTGAGTATGTTTCATTTTAGTTTCACTTCAGTTCAGTTGCTCAGTCGTATCTCTTTTCGACCCCATGAATTGCAGCACGCCAGGCCTCCCTGTCCATCACCAACTCCCGGAGTTCACGCAGACTCACGTCCATGGAGTCCGTGATGCCATCCAGCCATCTCATCCTCTGTCATCCCCTTCTCCTCCTGCCCCCAATCCCTCCCAGCATCAGAGTCTTTTCCAATGAGTCAACTCTTCGCATGACGTGGCCAAAGTACTGGAGTTTCAGCTTTAGCATCATTCCTTCCAAAGAAATCCTAGGGCTGATCTCCTTCAGAATGGACTGGTTGGATCTCCTTGTAGTCCAAGGGACTCTCAGGAGTCTTCTCCAACACCACAGTTCAAAAGCATCAATTCTTCAGCACTCAGCTTTCTTCACAGTTCAACTCACATCCATACAGGACCACTGGAAAAACCATAGCCTTGACTAGATGGACCTTTATTGGCAAAGTAATGTCTCTGCTTTTCAATATGCTATCTAGGTTGGTCATAACTTTCCTTCCAAGGAGTAATTGCTGAGGCAATTACCCTTCTCTTAAAGCTAAAGTTACAGTTTGACTTCAGGACAATATTCTCCCCAAACTTACACTGTTCAAAACTTTCTACTGGGATGGCATTTATGCTCAGGTTTATTTTTCTTCTGAAGATTGTGCTGAATTCCTAACTCCTCCCATTACCAGGTCGCTAATGTGATGAGCAGATTTCATCCTCAAGAAACTTACCATTGATCTGCAGATAAATGGGCCCTTCCTGAAGGTATCCTGTGTGCGTATCTTTCCATGCTTCCTAGGTCTACCTTCCATGCCTGAAAAAAGAGGGGAAAGAAATAAGTAGAGTGACTTAGGGGAAGGAAAATTTTGGAAATGTTTGCAAAGCTAAGGTACGTATGTGTCAAGTATTACCTTTTAACACAGAATTGGGAGAATGTAATAGTGATTAGAAATAAAATATGGAACATTGATGGAACATACAATATGGAAATATTGATGTAGAATACCTTTAACGGTAAAATGGACAAAAAATAAAATGAGGGTTTAATGTCAAGGAAAGTCAATAAAGGTGAGAGACTGAAATAAATATGGCTACTTGAATGTTTAGCTCCAATAACAATAGATAGAACTCTCTCTGAAGCCAAAGAATATACACTAAGAGGAATCAAAATCAATATGTTCAGAGAATTAGGACACCATCAGAGGGATATTCCTGCACTGGCCTGCCAAGATGTCAGAGCCGTCAGACCTTTTCCTGAAGAGACTCTGTAGCTGATGTGACTGGTCCTGTTTGCTCCCTGAGCAGTCTCCTCTCCACACAGAACCCAGGAGCCTGGATCCACCTGGACCTGGGACTCTGAGAATCCTTTCTGCCCTCCACCTCTCTTCTCCTCGTCCAGCCAGGAAATCACATCTATGTAGGGTCAAAAACCCTCTGTGGAAAAATGTACATGGACGTGGAGTGCCATGTTGAGATCTGTATGTGGTCTGCAAGCTCCCGTCAGGAGGAGAGGCGAGGCGAGCTGTAAAGAGCAGCACAGGGAAAGGCGTCCTGAGCCCCGGACGCGCCACCAGCCCCTCCCCAGAGCAGGGGGGACACTGGCGCCGCGCTCAGCGCCCGGGAACCGTCTGCTGACACTCACAGCCAGGCCCAAGGCGGCTGGCAGGGTCTCCTTTTTCCCCTTCCTGTGACCACTGTGAGTCACCTGTTCTATAGTGGATTGAACTTTATTTTTAAAAAAATATCCAGTAACATAACTCAGTCCCAACCCTAAGAGTTGTGTTTTACAGGGAACAATATCTGCTCTGTTTAACTTTGTAGGGTTGAATTCCACCATGGTTTACACAGCAGAAAGTTTTTAGAAAACACTTAATACACTTATCAGTCCATTTAATGCCCCCATGAAATGAGTGCCCAGCACTGCTCTGAGTGTTCTATACAGAGCAGTAAGAAAGACATATGATTGTTTTCAGAAAGCCTACAATCTCTTGACATGCTCAAGACGAAATAACCAAATGAACAGAATCTCTTCCTCCATGTCCTGAGTGCTGTAGGAGAATGTGTGTGTGTGGGGGGGGGTGGGTGGGTAGAGGGGAGAGAGCTCTGGGAAAGCTCTTTTAAATGATTCTCTAGTAAGTAAATAAATGCTGACAGTCTCCCCCACAGCAAACAGGTGGGCAGATGACCGCTGTTCTCTAGCATCACATCCTTGGGCAGCTTCCTCTGGGAAGGGCCTGGCAGGGCCATCCTTGTCAGATAAAGTTCACAGTCACATTTTAAAGGTCACTGATTCCTGAAAGCATGCTGGGCATTCTGGTCCAGGTTACTCCATACCCTCAAATGTCCAGAGCTGATGGTTGAGGATGACACTGCTAGGAAAGGGCAGGTGTGTGTATCAAAATCACAAGCCTGTTTGAATTGAAGTCTGGTATTTCCTTGGGCTGACTTGGCATTTGCCTTTCAGATTTATCAGAGATGTGCACACTCTGAATACACAATGACCTTCACGAATGAAGGAACATCACATGAGGGGTGGGCTGAAATAACATGGACATTCTCCAACAACGCATCATAAATTCTTACTTACTGACTGGTGATTATAAAATTTTTACTTGTGAGTTTATAAATATATTCGGCTCCACATCAATTTTAATTAAATCTATAGACTAAATACAAGGTAAGCAAGAATCATGTTCTGCCCTTTACTAGCTTTGACGATGGACAAATTATGTTCCCTTTTGAACCTCACAATTTTCATGTGTGAGTAAGGTTCATTACCTCCTGAGAGAGTAGAGTGATTGAAAGATCTAATAGGTAAGTGCTTAGCACAGAACAAAACTCAAATAAAAACTACATATTATATGTCACTTACTAGTTATCCAGGAATGTTGTCATTAAAAAGTGAGGTCTTGATGCAATATCCACAACTGTGCACTATTGAAGGTTTATACTGAACTTGGGGTCAGGAGGTGGTGCCTGTATGAGCTCCACTGTGATCAGGTGTCTTCATCAGATGTGAGGAGAAAGTGCGTACCATGTGTCCAGGAGCCAAAGTTCTGTTGTCCCCTTGGTTGGCACCTGCTGTGGGAAAGAATGTCCTTCCATCGAGAAAACTGCTCAAGGCTCACAGAGAGAAGGCTGCACCCATGTGGGGTGGGGTCGGCAGCCCCTGAGGGGGACGACCTGTGTGTGGGGGAGAGGGGGGACTGACTGAATGGCTGGGATGCGGAACACCCAGGACACGGAAGGAGGCCCTGGGGGAATGATCGGGGGTGGGGGTGGGGGTGGGGGGGGGGAGGGGGACTGAGGAATGGCGGGGGGGGGGGGGGGGAGGGGGCGGGCATCCAGGACGAGGAAAGACCCCTGAGCCCAGGTCTGTAGGCCTCCCCCACCCCACCTGGCTCTGGGTCCAGGACGAGCACAGACATTGAAGGGCTGGGATGCCAGTTGCCAGCCTGGAGGCTGTAGTTGGAGGGGCAGAAAAGTAGGAGGTGTGGCCCACCTTTATTTCTGGAGACATTCACCTTTCTGACTCCAGCGACTAGGCTACAAGGAAGCCTTGATTTTTGTGGGTTTTTAAACTGGTTAAGCAAATTCTAATTCCTTGGCCTTTCCATCCAAATTTCTTTAAATGACGGATGTTCTATTTTTTGAAATAATAACACCACTAGGAGTTCTACAACTTATTTTCGTTGAACAGTTCATCCCCACTTCCTTCCAAGTACCTGCAGATTTATCTCATTTTAAAAACATTAATAACCAAAACACAAATTGCCGGATGCCTTGTGTGGTTGTACTAGAATTTACCTACCTACTTCGTCTTAAAGGCTATAATTCCAACTGCTCTGCTTCTACTTCTATATTAAGTAATGCTGATCTCAATTTTTTTTTAATTACACATGAAATTTGCACAAGTGTTCCCCAGATACCCGTTTGTTATCATGGGTCTTTGCGAAATATATAAAGATCAATTTGTAGTCAAGTTTATGGTTCTTTTCTTTGATGATTTCTAGACTTAAACAAAAGTGCTTTACAAGGACTCCATTCTGAGATCACAGAGTATGAATGATTTCATAAAGATTTCTCCGATTACTTTCATGGTTGCAGTTTTACACGCCATGCAGTTCAAGTCTGTCTTGTTGCCCCCGCCGCACCGGGAATCGCTAGGGGGGCCCCTCTCCGAAGTGCCCCAGGAGCTCTTTCCCGCTCCCCGGCCTCCCCTCCCGCTCCAGGGTCCCGGCGCGTCCCGCGGGGAGGCTGTGCGGAGCTGGGAGCCGTTCCAGGACAGACGGCCCGGGACGAGCTAGGGCGTTTGCCGGCGCGGCTGCGTCCTCTGCGTCAGGCCGGTGACAGGGATCCACTCTGGGGCCGTTTCAGCCGGCTGTCCGGAGCCACCCGACTGCCGCTTTGAGATCGTCCGTTCCCTCTGGTGGCGCTCATGGTAAAGAGCCTGCCTGTCAGTGCAGGAGATGGAAGAGACGTGAGTTCGATCCCTGGGTTGGGCAGATCCCCTGGAGGAGGGCATGGCAACCCGCTCCAGGATTCTTGCCTGGGGAATCCCACGGACAGAGGGGCCTGGTGGGCTACAGCCCGTGCGGTCGCAGAGTGTGACGCGCCTGAGCACTCAAGCGCCTCACGCTTCCCTTTGGCGCGTCTGCGACCTCTGCAAGGGCTGTAACTTGGCAGCCCGGCACGAGGAAACGTTCCAGGAGCCGGCAACACTGGCAGCAAAAGTCCCGGCATCGCTGAGGCCTTGGCGTTTCCTGCTATTGCTGAAGATTGTGCTTCCAGCTACGTAGGGTGGTGATTGTTGCGACACACTGGTGGGGTTGGTTAATTATGCAGTGGAAGTGAAAAATCGGTTTAACAGCCTAGATTTGATAAGAGTGCCTGATGAACTACGCGATGAGGTTCGTTATATTCTAGGAGAGACATGGTTCAAGAGCCATCCCCACGGAGAAGAGCAGAAAAGCAAGTAAGAATGTCTTGGGAGGCCTTAGAACTGTGAAAAGAACCAGAGGCAAAAAGTAAAGGAGGAAAGGAAAAGATATAAGCATCCGAAGGCGGAGTTTGGAAGAATAGCAATGAAAGATAAGGCGTTTTTCAGCCGTTAATACAAAAACAGAGAAAAACATAACGGTAAAGACGGGAGATCTCAAAAAAATTAGCAAGGGAACGTTTCACGCAAGGGTTTAGTTTACTCGTGGCTGACTCTTTGCGACCTCATGAGTTGCAGCGCGCCAGTCCTCCCTGTTCATTTCCATCTTTCGGAGTTCACTCAAACTCACGTCCATCGAGTGGGTGGTGCCATCCTGCCATCTCACCCTCGGGCATCCCTTTTTTTTTTTTCCTGTCCCTAGTCCCTTCCAGCATCAGAGTCTTTTCCAGTGGATCAAGTCTTCGCCTGAGGTTGCCGGAGTACTGGCGTTTCAGCTGCAGACATCTTTCCTCCCAAAGAAATGCGAGGGTGATCTTCAGAATGGGCGGGTTGGATCTCCTTGCAGTCCAAGGGACCCTCAAGAGTCTTCAACACCACAGTTCAAAAGCATCAGTTCTTCGGCGCTCACCCTTCTTCAGTTTCTCTCTCTCATACATGACCCCAGGAAAAACCATAGCCTTTGCTAGACGGACCTTAGTTGGCAAAGGAATGTCTCTGCTTTTGAATATACTATTCAGGTTGGTCATAAGTTTTATTCTAACGACTAAGCGTCTTCTAATTTCAGGGCTGCAGTCACCATCTGTAGTGATTTTGGAGCCCAAAAGAACGCCTGACACTGTTTCCATTATTTCTCCGTCTGTTTCCCATGAAGTGATGGGACCGGATGCCATGATCTTTATTTTCCGTATGTTGAGCTTTAAGCTAACTTTTTCACTCTTTCCCTTTCATCAAGAGGCTTTCGAGTTCCTCTTCGCTTTTTCCCTTAAGGGGTGGTGTCATCTGCGTATTGATCAATCTTGATTCCAGCTTGTGTTTCTTCCAGCCCAGCGTTTCTCATGATGTACTCTGCATAGAAGTTAAATAAGCAGGGTGACAATATACAGCCTTGACGGACTCCTTTTCCTATCTGGAACCAGTCTATTGTTCCATGTCTAGTTCCAGCTGTTCCTGACCTGCATACAGATTTCTCCAGAGGCAGGTCAGGTGGTCTGGTATTCCCATCTCTTTGAGGATTCTCCAGTTTATTGTGATCCACACAGTCAAAGGCTTGGCATAGTCAATAAAGCAGAAGTAGATATTTTTCTGGAGCTCTCGGTTTTTCACGGTCCAGCGGGTGTTGGCAACTTGATCTCTGGTTCCTCTGCCTTTTCTAAAACCAGCTTTGAACGTCAGGGAAGTTTGACGCTCACGTACTGCTGAAGCCCGGCTTGGAGAATTTTGAGCATTACTGTATCAGCGTGTGAGAGGTGAGTGCAATTGTGCGGGGGTGTGATTATTCTTCGGCATTGCCTTTCTTTTTGGGCTCGATAAAGGACAGAGATGGTCTGGATCTAACAAAGAAGCAGAAGATATTAAGAGGCGGCAAGAGTTACACGGAAGAACTGTACTAAAAAGATCTTCATGACACAGGTAGTTATGATGATGCGATCCCTAATCTAGGGCGAGACATCTTGGAATGTGAAAAGAAGTGGGCCTTATGACTACGAACAAAACTACTGGAGGGGATGGAATTCCAGTGGAGCCCTTTCAAATCCTGAAAGATGATGCTGTGTGAAAGTGCTGGAGTCAATATGCCAGCAAGTTGGGAAAACAGCAGTGGCCACAGGAGTGGAAAAGGTCAGTTTTCATTCCAATTGCAAAGAAAATCAATGCCGAAGAATGCTCAAGCTACCCCACAATTGTACTCATCTCACATGCTAGTTGAAGTAGTGCTCAGTTTTCCAAGCTTAGGCTTCAGCAATATTTGAACCGAACTTCCTGACGTTCAAGTTGGTTTTGGAAAAGGCAGTGGAACCACAGATCAACTGGCCAACATTCGCTGGAGCATGGAAAAAGCAAGAGTTCCAGAAAAACATGTTTCTGCTTTATTGACTGTGCTAAAAGCCTTTGACTGTGTGCATAGCAATAAACTGGAAAATTCTGAAAGAAATGGAAATACCAGACCTCTACCTATAACCTGCCTCTTGAGAAATCTGTATGTTGGTAAGGAAGCAACAGTTCAAACTGGACAGGGAACAGACTGGTTCCAAATAGGAAAAGGAAGATATCAAGGCTGTTATTGTCACCCTGCTTGTTTAATTTCAATGCAGAGTCATCATGAGAAATGCTGGGCTGGGAGAAATAGAAGATGGAATCAAGATTGCTGGGAGAAATATGAATAACCTCAGATATGCAGATGACACCACCTTTATGGCAGAAGGTGAAGAGGAACTAAAGAGCCTCTTAATGAAAGTGAAAGAGGAGAGCGAAGAAGTTGGCTTAAAGCTCGACATTCACTCAGAAAATGAAGACCACGGCATCCGGTCCCGTCCCTTCATGGGAAATAGATATGGGGAAACAGTGTCAGACTTTATTTTGGGGGCTCCAAAATCAATGCAGATGGTGACTGCAGCCATGAAGTTAAAAGACGGCTTGCTCTTTGGAAGAAAAGTTATGACCAACCTAGATAGCATATTCAAAAGCAGAGATGTTACTTTGCCCACTAAGGTCCGTCTAGTCAAGGCTATGGTTTTTCCAGTGGTCATGATGGATGTGATTGTAAAGAAGGCTAAGCACCAAAGAACTGATGCGTTTGAACTGTGGTGTTGGAGAAGACTCTTGAGAGGCCCTTGGACTGCAAGGAGATCCAACCGATCCATTCTGAAGATCAA
Source organism: Nanger dama (assembly GCA_917880005.1). NCBI lineage: Eukaryota > Metazoa > Chordata > Mammalia > Artiodactyla > Bovidae > Nanger > Nanger dama. Next base: position 4,166 of record CAKJTW010000517.1, on the reverse strand, counting down.
CCCTGGGATTTCTTTGGAAGGAAAGATGTTGGAGCCGAAACTCCAGTACTTTGGCCACCTCCTGCCAAGAGCTGACACAGTGGAAAAGACTATGATGCTGGGAGGGATTTAGGGGCAGGAAAAGAAGGGGATGCCTGAGGATGAGATGGTTGGATGGCATCACCCACTCAATGGACGTGAGTTTGAGTGAACTCCAAAAGATTGGTAATGAACAGGGAGGCCTGGTGTGCTGCGATTCCTCAGGTTGCAAAGAGTCGGCCACGACTGAGTGACTGTGAGCTGGAACCCTCAGAGGCATGAGATTGTTTAAGACTTACTGAAGGCAAATTCGTTTGGGAAGTTGGAAGTTATGAGTATAGTGGTTGGTTAGGAAGTATGTTGGTGGTGAAGGGTTTTTTTCATTTGTGCCAGTGATTACTGGCTAACACTGCCCTGGGGTGTGGCAGGAGTGTCTCAGGTCAAACCTCTCTGCTGACAGACTAGCTTGTGTGACACCCTCTCAACCAATAAACAGCATGCAGAGTCTGGAGTACTCGCGTAGGGCTTTTCTCATTGCGTCAATGATTGCCACCAGGCCTCAATTTAGGCTCCTGGGAATATATGAATCAATGTATTTGGAATATAGAAAAGCAACTATAGTAGTTTTTGAGGTTAGCAATACTAGACTTTTGAGTGAATGAATTTTCTTTCGTAATAGATCACTGTACTCCGTTAAATCACTGTGTCCTTACTATGTAAAACTGTAGCTTTATCTTAAGACTAAATAGATCTTAAGGGAACAGTGGTGAAGGGTTTTCGCTTGTTGGGCTGATGTTTGCTGGTAAGTCTCTATATTCCCTGCCTTTATAATGAATATAATGGCATATATGGAAATAAGCATTAACCTTTAAGATTAATCATGTGGGCTGCTGCTGCTTGTAAGTTGCTTCAGTCGTGCCCGACTCTGTGTGGCCCCATAGATGGCAGCCCACCAGGCTCCTAGGTCCTGGGATTCTCCAGGCAAGAATACCGCAGTGGGTTGCCATTTCCTTCTCCAATTAGGCATGTTAACCTTGGGTTAAATAAATTCCTTTCTTGATTGTAACTCACTACATACACTCCCTCACCCTATATGAATGCAACTTTATTTGGAGGGTGGTGCCTGGTTTAAGAAAATATGGAGCATGGATGCTATTCCTTGTAAACCAAGTTATTCAGCCTCTTTTTCTCCACTAATATTTCCTACTATACTATCCGTTTCTAATCTCTCTATATTTCTGTAATATGTATTTTTCCAAGGTCGGCGACTCCATTCGCACCTTCAAATCACCCTCGATCCACTGGAGCTGGACCCCCACAAAGGACAGCAAATATTCATTAATATACTGAAGGCTTGTTAAAGAATCAGGTCATTTAGATGATCTTACTCTATATGACACATTGACCGGGTTGATTCCACAGTTAGATTTTCCCTTAGGATCAGGTGATTCTATAGCCTCTCGTGTGTGTGTGTGTGTGTGTGTGTGTGTGTGTGTGTGTGTGTGTGGGGGAATGATTGCATGCTGCTTTATTCTTGCCACCCTGATGTTGCTTAGAGACCCTGGATGTTTCATGAAAGCAATGGCCACAGCATGCTAAGAGGTCTAACCCTGCCTCCGCCTTGTGTCTTCACGAGCTAAGTGCATGCCAAATGTGTATGAAAGGTCCAGATGTAAAAGTTCAGGTGTCACACTGATTCACACCTCTTGTGTAAAGGGAATGTCCTTCTTTTACCCCTCATGGGGGTAATTGGAGCCAGATGTGAGGGCAAAGTGTACGATCAGTCCAGGTCCAAAAAGTCAGTTATCCCCGTGCTTCATACCTGCTGTGCAAAGGGAAAATCCTTCCTTTGGGAAAACAGCTCAGAGCTCTTAGAGACAAGGGCTGCCCCTTGCAGAAGTAGGGCCAGTAGCCTCTGGTGGGGAAGATACTGGGGTGATGACTGATGGGCTGGGGGCTCCTAGGATGAGGCGCAAGAGGCTGAGGAGCCCAAGTCTGCAGAGTCAAGGTCATACCAACCCCTCCTTGGGTCTGCCTCAGTCTGAGTGGAGCAATGACTTTAAGAGGCTAGGATGCCAGCTGCCTGCCTGGAGGCCACAGGAGGGGGGGCAGAAAAGCAGGCGGTGTGGCTTGTCTTGGTTTCTGAAGACATTTCTTTCTGGCACCAGGTGCCAAGCTATGGCAGAGATTGTATTCTTTTTATAAAACTGTTAGCTGTTTGCCTTTTCATCTTCATTCATTTAAAAGATAAATGTACAAGTGTGTATATTTTTTTCTTTTAGCACCAGTGGAAATCCTATAACTTGGCTATTTTTATCCAACAATTCATCATACAGATCTTTCCAAGTCAGTACCGATAAAAATTTCCTTTCCAGATCCCTCTGAAGGCTGTTTCCTGAATGTTCTGTTTTTATACTGAATGATACTAATACCAATAGTCTTATTACACAAGTATTTGCACAAATGTTTCTCCCACACTGATTTGCTGTCATTGGACCTCTGTGGAATATGAAAAGGTGGACTTATGGCTGTTTATCATTCATTTCTTTGAGGGCTTCTGGACTTTTAAAAATGTTGTATCATGATTCCATTCTTTTATTCCACAGAATAAAAGTCATTCATGCATGTTTCTAGCGAATCCTTTCACGGTTTCAGTTTTTAGAGTCCACACAGTCTAAGTCTCACTAAACTCCCACGTCCGCCCGGGAGCAGGGACCTGCCCTCTGGGCCGCCTGGGTCCGACCCTCGGGAATCGCTGAGGAGCGCGCCTTCTCCCGCAGCCGCCCGGGGAGGTCTTCCCAGCTCCCGCCCTCCGGTCTGTTGTCTGGGCCTCCGCGCCCTGCCGGGCCGGGAGCCGGCTCCCAGGCGGAGGCCCGGGGCAGGCGGGGCGTCAGCGCGGCCCGGCGGTGGTCGGGGGCCACCCGGGGCCGTGTGCGCCGCTCATCGGCAGCCACCCAGCGGCCGCCGTGAGCTGGTCCCGTCCTGGGGGACGTTGGCGACTCCCGCGGAGGCTGCGGTTCGGCCGCCGAGCCCGGGGCACAGCTCCAGAGGCCGGGGGCGACAGCGCCATGAGACCCGGGAAGAGCCTGCTGTCCCCGGGGAGTCGGGCTGCAGGTCGCGGCCTGGGCGGGCGGCGCCGGTCGGTGTCGCTGCCCCGCCCGGGACCGCGCGCCGCGGGGCCCTTCTGCCCGCGTGCACCGCCGGGGCAGCTGAGCGCGAGCAGGAAAGGTCACGGCGCCGGCGGCCGCGGGGGTTACACCTCCTCGATGTTTCCCCACTCGCCCGGGGTGCGGACCACACGGATGCACGTGGACATGTCCAGTCTTCCCAGCCTCCCCCACGGACCCCGACAGTCCTGATTCACTCACAAACGCGTGTCCTCTCCCCGCGGAGGGTCCACGGGCCGCCCGTCCTCCTCCCCAGAGGCCCCCGGAAGCGCTTCCTTGCCACCGTGGGGGATTCGGGGTGCTGCGGCTGCTCCCAGGCGGCCGCAGTTCCCGGTGACGTGCTCAGGACTCAGCCGACGGGTCTCCTGCTGGTCGGGCTGCATCTATGCGAGGGGCGCCCTGCGACCCTTCTATCCTCCTCGGGCTCAGAAGTGGGAAGGATGGTGTGGGAGGCGCTGTTGCGCGGGTGTGAGACTGGGATACATCTCTGTGAGGATCCCAAAGCCTTCAAATTGTTGGGCTCTGGTGAGGTCGACCAGATGGCCCCACAGGTTGTTGGGGATTTCCTATTAATGTAGTGATCTATTGTAATGTAGGTATCCAATGAGTAATCTTAAAATCAATTATAATGAAAATCACCATTATTATTGTTACTCAACAATAACGTAATTATTACTACCTTCTTTGCAGTTAATTTCGAAACACCATTTCAAGTTTATCCGAAGAGTATCCAATTGAAGACAACCAGAGGACGCTGAAACTTTCTTAACACACTGGGAAGTCGGGGAACCTCTCCTTCCAGCCCCGAGGCCCTGCCCTGCAGCAACCGACCTGGAAAGCCAGACCTCAGCCTCTGCAGCAGTGGGCTCCAGGATTCAGTACATGGTCAGCGACTGCCACCTCCCTTATTTTTCTTCCTTTCAATTTAGTACCAAATGGGGGAAACCAAATCTGTTATCTAAGCAGTGACCTGGGATGGCC
>CAKJTW010000516.1:0-47412 GCA_917880005.1 Nanger dama | reverse complement strand
GATAGCATATTAAAAAGCAGAGACATTACTTTGCCAACAAAGGTCCATCTAGTCAAGGTTATGGTTTTTCCAGCAGTCATGTATGGATGTGAGAGTTGGACTGTGAAGAAAGCTGAGTGACGAAGAATTGATTCTCAGTGTGTGTATGTGTCTTGCTCTCAGGAGTGTGTGTCTCTTCCTGGATGAGGGTGTCTCTCAGTGTGTGTGTCCCTCTCAGTTTGCCTGTCTCTGTATGTCTCTGTGTGTGTCTCTCAGTATATGTGTCTCACAGTGTGTTTTTCTCTCTTTCTCAGTGTGTGACTCTCTCAGTTTGTTTCATTGTGAGAGACTCTGGTTCACCAAGTGTGTGTGTGTGTGATTGCTCTGAAAGTGAATATCTCTCAATGTGTGTGTCTCTCTCAGTGTGTGTGTCTCTCTCAGGGTGAGTGTGTCTGTTTCTCAGTGTGTGTGTGTGTGTGTGTGTGTGTCTTGATCTCAGGAGTGCTGTCTCTTCTTGGATGAGGGTGTCTCTCCGTGTGTGTGTCCCTTTCAGTTTGCCTGTCTTGGTATGTCTCTGTCTGTGTCTCTCAGTATATGTGTCTCGCAGTGTGTTTTTCTCTCTTTCTCAGTGTGTGACTCTCTCAGTGTGTTTCACTGTAACAGTGTCTGGTTCAACGAGTGTGTGTGTGTGTCTTGCTCTGAAAGTGAATACTTTCAGTGTGTGTGTCTCTCTCATTGTGTGTGTCTCACTCCAGGGTGAGTGTGTCTGTTGCTCAGTGTGGGTGTGTGTGTCTTGCACACAGGAGTGTGTGTCTCTTCCTGGATGAGGGTGTCTCTCAGTGTGTGTGTTCTTGTCAGTTTACCTGTCTCTGTGAGTATGTCTGTGTGTGTCTCTCAATATCTGTGTCTATCAGTGTGTTTTTCTCACTCTTAGTGTGTGTCTCTCTCAGTGCATCTCTCTCATTGTGGTCGTGCCTGGGTTTTAGTGTGTGTGTGTGTGTATCTCCCTCTGTATGTGTAGTTCTCTCAGTATGTGTGTCCCTCTCAGTTTGTGTGTCTCTGTGTATCTCTGAGTGTGTCTCTCAGGGTGTTTTGACTCTCTCTCAGTGTTTCTGTGTCTCTCTCAGTGTGTGGGTTTCTCTGAGGGTGAGTGTGTCTGCTTCTCAGTGTGTGTGTGTGTGTGTGTGTCTGTGTGTCTTGCTCTCAGGAGTGTGTGTCTCTTCTGGGATGGGGGTGTCTCTCCATGTATTTGTCCCTCTCAGTTTGCCTGTCTGTGTGGGTCTCTCTGTATGTTTGTACTGATCATGTTTTTCACTCTCTCTCCGTGTGTGTCTCTCTCAGTGAGTCTCTCTCACTGTGACTGTGGTGGTTGTTAGTGTGTGTGTGTGTTTCTCCCCCTGTATGTGTATGTCCCGTTGGTTGTGTGGTCCCCTCAGTTGGCATGACTATGTGTGTCTGTGTGTGTCTCTCTCAGGATGCTTTGACTCTCTCTCAGTTTGTGTGTGTGTCTCTCAGTGTGTGTGTCTCTCTGAGAGTGTGTCTCATATTCAGTGAGTGTGTGTCTTGCTCTCAGGAGTCTGTGTCTCTTCCTGGATGGGTGTATCTCCGTGTGTGTGTCCTTCTCAGTTTGCCTGTCTCTGTATGTCTCTGTGAGTGTCTCTCCAGGATATGTGTCTCAACGAGTGTTTTTCTCTCTTTGTCAGTGTGTGTCTCTCTCATGTGTTTCATTGTGAGAATGTCTGGTCATGGAGTGTGTGTGTGTGTTTCTCTGAAAGTGAATACCTTTCAGTGTGTGTGTCTCTCTCAATGTGCGTGTCTCTCTCAGTGTGAGTGTGTCTGTTTCTCAGTGTTTGTATGTGTGTGTGTGTTGCTCTCAGGAGTGTGTATCTCTTCCTGGATGAGCGTGTCTCTCAGTGTGTGTGACCATGTCAGTTTGCCTGTCTCTGTGTATCTCAGTTTGTGTCTCTCAGTATGTTGGTCTCTCAGTGTGTTTTTCACTCTGTCTCAGTGCGTGTCTCTCTCAGTGAGTCTCTCATTACGAGTGTGCCTGGTTCTTAGTGTGTGTGTGTGTCTCTCCCCCTGTATGTGTAGGTCTCTCAGAGTGTGTGCCCCTGTCCATTTGCCTGTCTGTGTGTGTCTCTGTGTGTGTCTGTCATTATGTGTTCTCTCAGTGTGTTTTTCACTCTCTCAGTGTGTGTCTCTCTCAGTGTGTGTCTCTCATTGTGGAAGTGCCTGGTTCTTCGCCTGTGTGTGTTTTTCTACCCCTGGATGTGTATGTCTCTCAGAGTGTAGGCCCCTCTCAATCTGAATGTCTCTGGGTGTCTCTGTGCATATCTCTCAGAATGTTTTGACTCTCTCTCAGTGTGTGTGTCTCTCTCAATGTGAGTGTGTCTGTTTCTCAGTGTTTGTGTGTGTGTGTGTATCTTGCTCTCAGAAGTGTGTGTTTCTTCCTGGATGAGTGTGTCTCTCTATATGTGTGTCCCTGTCAGATTGTTTGTCTCTGTGTGTCTCTGTGTGTGTCTCTCAGTATGTGTGTCTCTCAGTGTGTTTTTCACTCTCTCTCAGTGTGTGTCTCTCGCAGTGCATCTCTCTCATTGGAGTCATGAGTGGTTTTTAGTGCGTGTGTGTTTATCTTCCTCTGTATGTGTAGTTCTCTCAGTGTGTGTGTCCCTCTCCAGTTTACGTGTCTCTGTGTATCTCTGTGTGTGTCTCTCGGTGTGTTTTTACTCTCTCAGTGTGTGTCTCTCTCAGTGTGTGTCTCCCTCAGTGCATCTCTCTCATTGTGGTCATGCCTGGTTTTTAGTGTGTGTGTGTGATTCTCCCTCTGTATGTGTAGTTCTCTCAGTGCACGTGTCCGTCTCAGTTTGGGTTCTCTGTGTATCTCTGTGTGTGTCTCAGGCTGTTTTGACTCTCTCAGTGTTTGTGTGTCTCTCTCAGATTGAGTGGGTCTGCTTTTCAGTGTGTGTGTGTGTGTGTGTGTGTGTGTCTTGCTCTCAGGAATGTGTGTCTCTTCCTGGACGAGGGTGTCTCTGCGTGTCTTTGTCCCTCTCAGTTCGGGTGTCTCTGTGTATCTCTGTGTGTGCTTGTAATTATGCTTTCTCTCAGTGTGTTTTTAATTCTCTCAGGGTGTGTCTCTTTCAGTGTGTGTCTCTCATTGTGAAAGTGCCTGTTTTTTTTTGTGTGTGTGTTTCTCCCACTGGATGTGTATGTCTCTCAGTGTGTGTGCCCCTCTCAGTTTGCATGTTTCTGCGTGTCTCTGTGCATATCTCTCGGTGTGTTTTGACTCTCTCTCAGTGTCTGTGTCTCTCTCCATGTGCGTGTGTCTATTTCTCAGTGTTTGTGTGTGTGTATATCTTCCTCTCAGGAATGTATGTTTCTTCCTGGATGAGTGTGTCTCTCATTGTGTGTGCCCCTGTCAGATTGCCTGTCTCTGTGTGTCTCTGTATGCGTCTGTCATTATGTTTCCTCTCAGTGTGATTTGGACTCTCTCAGTGTGTGTCTCTCTCAGTGCATCTCTCTTAATGTGTGTCTCTCATTGTGAAAGCGCCTGTTTCTTCGTGTGTCTGTGTGTGTTGTTATCCTACTGTATGTGTGTGTCTCTCAGTGTGCATGCCCCTCTCAGTTTGCATGTCTCTGCATGTCTCTGTGCATACCTCTCTGTATGTTTTGACTCTTACTCAATGTGTGTGTCTCTCTCAGTGTGAGTGTGTCTGTTTCTCATTGTTTGTGTGTGTGTATATCTTCCACTCAGGAGTGCGTGTTTCTTTCTGGATGAGTGTGTCTTCTATTGTGTGTGTGTCCTAGTCACTTTGCCTGTCTCTTTGTGTCTCTGTGTGTGTCTCTCAGTGTGTGTATCTCTGTCAGTTTGCCTGTCTCTGTGTGCCTCTGTGTGTGTCTCTCAATGTGTGTGTCTCTCAGTGTGTTTTTTACTCTCTCTCATTGTGTGTCTCTCTGAGTGAGTCTCTCTCATACTCGGTGTGCCATAAATAAGTGTGCATGTGTTGTTCTCCTACCTTATGTGTATTTCTTTCAGTTCATGTGTCCCTCTCAGTTTGCATGTCTCTGAGTGTCTGTCTGTGTTCCTCTCAGTGTGTTCTGACTCTCTCTCAGTGTGTGTGTCTTTCTCAGTGTTTGTGTCACTCTCAGTACGTTTGTCTCTCAATGTGAGTATATCTGATTCTCAGTGATTGTATTAAGTTTCCCTCAGGAGTGCGTTTCTCCAAGAGTATCTGTATGTCTCTCAGTGTGTCCCTGTCAGGTTGCCTGTCTGTGTGTCTCTGTGTGTGTCTTGCAGTATGTGTGTCTCTCAGTGTGTTTTTCACTCTCTCTCAGTTTGTGTCTCTCTCAGTGCATCTCTATCATTTTGGTCGTGCCTGGTTTTTAGTGTGTGTCTATGTGTTTCTTCCTCAGTATGTGTAGCTCTCTAAATATGTTGTCCCTCTCAGTTTGCATGTCTCTCTGTATCACTTTGTGTGTCCCTCAGGGTGTGTTGACTCTCTGTGCATGTGTGTATGTCTCTCTCAGTGTGAGTGTGTCTGCTTCTCAGTGTCTGGGTGTGTGTACATCTTGCTCTCAGGAGTGTGTGTCTCTTCCAGGATGAGGGTGTCTCTCAGTGTGTGTGTCCTAGTCAGTTTGCCTGTCTCTGTATGCCTCTGTGTGTGTCTCTCAGTATATGTGACTCACAGTGTGTTTTCCTCTCTTTGTCAGTGTGTGTCTCTCTAAGTGTGTTGCATTGTGAGAGTGTCAGGTCAAAGAGTGTGTGTGTTTTGCTCTGAAAGTGAATATCTTTCAGTGTGTGTGTGTGTGTGAATGTGTGTGTCTCTCTCAGAGGGAGTGTGTCTCTTTCTCAGTGTTTGTCTGTGTGTGTGTTGCTCTCAGGAGCATGTGTCTCTTCCTGGATGAGTGTCTCTCAGTGTATGTGTCCCTTTCAGTTAACCTGCGTCTGTGTGTCTCAGTGTGTGTCTCTCGTTATGTTGGTCTCTCAGTGTGTTTTTCACTCTGTCTCAGTGTGTGTCTCTCTCAGTGAGTCTCTCTCATTGTGAGTGTGCCTGGTTATTAGTTAGTGTGTGTGTGAGTGTTTCTCCCCCTGTATGTGTAGGTCTCTCAGTGTGTGTGCCCCTGTCAGTTTGCCTGTCTCTGTGTCTCTGTGTGTGTCTCTTAGTGTGTGTGTCCCTGTCAGTTTCTCTTTCTCTGTGTGTCTCGATGTGTGTCTCTAAGTTTGTTTTTCACTCTGTCTCAGTGTGTGTCTCTCTCAGTGCATCTCTCTCATTGTGAATGAGGCTGGTTGTTAGTTAGTGTGTGTGAGTGTTTCTTCCCCTGTATATGTAGGTCTCTCATTTGTGTGCCCCTGTCTGTTAACCTGTGTCTGTGTGTCCCAGTGTGTGTCTCTCAGTATGTTGGTCTCTCAGTGTGTTTTTCACTCTGTCTCAGTTTGTGTCTCTCTCAGTGATTCTCTCTCATTGTGAATGAGGCTGGTTGTTAGTGTGTGTGATTGTTTCTCCCCCTGTGTATGTAGGTCTCTCAGTGTGTGTGCCCCTGTCAGTTTGCCTGTCTCTGTGTGTCTCTGAGTGTGTCTGTCATTATGTTTTCTCTCAGTGTGTTTTTTACTCTCTTCAGTGTGTGTCTCTCTCAGTATGGGTCTCTCATTGTAAAAGTGACTGGTTCATTGCGTGTGTGTGTTTTTCTCCACCTGGATGTGTATGTCTCTCAGTGTGTGTGCCCCTCTCAGTTTGAATGTCTCTGCGTGTCTCTGTGCATATCTCTCAGTATGTTTTGACTCTCTCTCAGTGTGTGTTTCTCTCAATTTGATTGTGTCTGTTTCTCAGTGTTTGTGTGTGTATATATCTTGCCCTAGGGAATGAGTGTTTCTTCCTGGATGAGTGTGTCTCTCATTGTGTGTGTCCCTGTCAGATTGTTGTCTCTGTGTGTCTCTGTGTGTTTCTCTCAGTATGGGTGTCTCTCAGTGTATTTTTCACTCTCTCTCAGTGTGTGTGTCTCTCAGTGCATTTCTCTCATTGGGGTCATGAGTGGTTTTTAGTGTGTGTGTGTTTATCTTCCTCTGTATGTGTAGTTCTCTCAGTGTGTGTGTCCCTCTCAGTTTGCATGTCTCTGTGTATCTCTCTGTGTGTCTCTCGGTGTGTTTTTCACTCTCTCAGTGTGTGTCTCTCATTGTGAATCTGCCTGGTTCTCAGTGTGTGTGTGTGTTTTTCCCTCTGATTGTTTATGTATCTCAGTGTGCTTGCCCTACTCAGTGCATGTCTCTGCGTTTCTCTGTGCATATATTCAGTAGATTTTGACTCTCTCTCAGTTTGGTCTCTCTCAGTGATCCTCTATCATTGTGACTGTGGCCATTGTTATTGTGTGTGTGTGTGTTTCTCCCACTTTATGTGTTGGTCTCTCAGTGTGTGTGCCCCTGTCAGTTTACCTGTCTCTGTGTGTCTCTGTGTTGTCTGTCATTATGTTTTCTCTCAGTGTGATTTTCCCTCTCTCAGTGTGTGTCTCTTTCAGTGCATCTCTCTCAATGTGTGTCTCTCATTGTGAAAGTGCCTGTTTCTTCTTGTGTCTGTGTGTGTTTCTCCCTCTGGATGTGTATGTCTCTCAGTTTGCATGCCCCTCTCAGTTTGAGTGTCTCTGCGTGCCTCTGTGCATATCTCTCAGTATGTTTTGACTCTCTCAGTGTGTGTGTCTCTCTCAGTGTGAGTGTGTCTGTTTCTCAGTGTCTGGGTGTGTGTATATCTTGCTCTCAGGAGTGTGTGTCTCTTCCTGGATGAGGGTGTCTCTCAGTGTGTGTGTCCTAGTCAATTAGCCTCTCTCTGTATGTCGCTGTGTGTGTCTCTCAGTATATGTGTCTCACAGTGTGTTTTTCTCTCGTCAGTGAGCTTCTCTCTCAGTGTGTTGCACTGTGAGAGTGTCTGGTCAAGGAGTGTGTGTGTTTTGCTCTGAAAGTGAATATCTGTCAGTGTGTGTGTGTGTGTCAATGTGTGTGTCTCTCTCAGGGGTAGTGTGTCTCTTTCTCAGTGTTTGTGTGTGTGTCTGTTCTTCTCAGGAGCATGTGTCTCTTCCTGGATGAGTGTGTCTCTCAGTGTTTGTGTCCCTGTCAGTTAACCTGTGTCTGTGTGTCTCAGTTTGTGTCTCTCAGTATGTTTGTCTCCAGTGTATTTTTTTACTCTCTCTCAGTGTGTGTGTCTCTCAGTGCATCTCTATCATTGTGGTTGTGCCTGTTTTTAGTGTGTGTCTTTGTGTTTCTCCCTCAGTATGTGTAGCTCTTTAAATGTGTTGTCCCTCTCAGTCTGCATATCTCTCTGTATCACTTTGTGTGTCTCTCAGTGTGTGTTGACTCTCTGTGCATGTGTGTGTGTGTCTCTGTGAGTGTGTGTCTCTCTCTCAGGGTGAGTGTGTCTGCTTCTCAGAGTGTGAGTGTGTGTGTGTGTGTCTTGCTCTTAGGAGTGCGTATCTCTTCCTGGATGAGGGTGTCTCTCAGTGTGTGTGTCCTACTCACTTTGCCTGTCTCTGTATGTGTCTGTGTGTCTCTCAGTATATGTGACTCACAGTGTGTTTTCCTCTCTTTGTCATTGTGTGTCTCTCTCAGTGTGTTGCGTTGTGAGAATGTCTGGTCAAAGAGTGTGTGTGTTTTGCTCTGAAAGTGAATATCTTTCAGTGTGTGTGTGTGTGTGTCAATGTGTGTGTCTCTCTCAGAGGGAGTGTGTTTCTTTCTCAGTGTTTGTTTGTGTGTGCGTTGCTCTCAGGAGCATGTGTCTCTTCCTGGATGAGTGTGTCTCCCAGTGTGTGTGTCCCTTTCAGTTAAACTGTGTCTGTGTGTCTCAGGGTGTGTCACTCAGTATATTGGTCATCCAGTGTGTTTTTCACTCTGTCTCAGTGTGTGTCTCTCTCAGTGAGTCTCTCTCATTGTGAGTGTGCCTGGTTGTTAGTTAGTGTGTGTGAGTGTTTTTCCCCTGTATGTGTAGGTCTCTCAGTGTGTGTGCCCTGTCAGTTTGCCTGTCTCTGTGTCTCTGTGTGTGTCTCTTAGTGTGTGTGTCCCTGTAAGTTTGTTTTTCTCCGTGTGTCTTGGTGTGTGTATCTAAGTTTGTTTTTCACTCTGTCTCAGTGTGTGTCTCTCTCAGTGCATCTTTTTCATTGTGGTCGTGCCTGGTTTTTATTGTGTGTATGTTTTTCTCCCTCTATATGTGTAGTTCTCTCAGTGTTGTGTCCCTCTCATTTTGCGTGTCTTGGCGTACCTCTGTGCATATCTCTCAGTATGTTTTGACTCTCTCTCAGTGTGTGTGTCTCTCTCAGTGTGAGTGTGTCTGTTTCTCAGTGTTTGTGTGTGTGTGTATATCTGGCTCTCAGGAGTGTGTGTCTCTTCCTGGATGAGGGTGTTTCTCAGTGTGTGTTTCCTAGTCAATTTGCCTGTATGTATGTCGCTGTGTGTGTCTCTCAGTATATGTGTCTCACAGTGTGTTTTCTCTCTTGTCAGTTTCTCTCTCAGTGTGTTGCATTGTGAGAGTGTCTGATCAAGGAGTGTGTGTGTTTTGCTCTGAAAGTGAATATCGTTCAGTGTGTGTGTGTGTCTGTGTCAATGTGTGTGTCTCTCTCAGGGGTAGTGTGTCTCTTTCTCAGTGTTTGTGTGTGTGTCTGTTCTTCTCAGGGCATGTGTCTCTTTCTGGATGAGTGTGTCTCTCAGTGTGTGTGTCCCTTTCAGTTAACCTGTGTCTGTGTGTCTCAGTGTGTGTCTCACAGTATGTTCGTCACTCAGTGTGTTTTTCACTCTGTCTCAGTGTGTGTCTCTCTCAGTGAGTCTCTCTCATTGTGAGTGTGCCTGGTTGTTAGTTAGTGTGTGAGAGTGTTTCTCCCCCAGTATGTGTAGGTCTCAGTGTGCATGCCCCTCTCAGTTTGTAAGTCTCTGTGTGTCTCTGTGCATATCTCTCAGTAAGTTTTGACTCTCTCTCAGTGTGTCTCTATCAATGTGAGTGTGTCTGTTTTTCAGTGTTTGTGTGTGTGTGTGTATATCTTACTCGAAGGAATATGTGTTTCTTCCAGGATGAGTGTTTCTCTCAATGTTTGTTTCCCTGTCAGATTGTTTGTCTCTGTATGTCTCTGTGTGTGTCTTCAGTGTGTGTGTCCCTGTCAGTTTGCCTGTCTCTGTGTGTCTCAGTGTGTGTCTGTCATTATGTTTTCTCTCAGTTTGATTTCACCCTCTCAGTGTGTGTGTGTCTCAGTTTGTGTCTCTCATTGTGAAAGTTGCCTGGTTTTTCGTGCGTGTGTGTGTTTCTCCCCCTTGGTGTGTATATCTCTCAGTGTACATGCCCCTCTCAGTTTGCATGTCTCTGCGTGTCTCTGTACATATCTCTCAGTATGTTTTGACTCTCTCTCAGTGTGTATGTCTCTCTCCATGTTCGTGTGTCTGTTTCTCAGTGTGTGTGTGTGTGTGTGTGTATCTTGCTCTCAGGAAGGTGTGTTTCTTCCTGGATGAGTGTGTCTCTCATTGTGTGTGTCCCTGTCAGATTGCCTGTCTCTGTGTGTCTCTCAGTGTGTGTGTCCCTCTCAGTTTGCCTGTCTCCATGTGTCTCTCTGTGTGTCTCTCAGTATGTGTGTCTCTCAGTGTGTTTTTCACTCTCTCTCAGTGTGTGTCTCTCTCAGTGCATCTCTCTCATTGGGGTCATGCCTGGTTTTAGTGTGTGTGTGTTTATATCCCTCTGTATGTGTATTTCTCTCAGTATGTTCGTCCCTCTCAGTTTGCCTGTCTCTGTGTGTCTCTGTGTGTGTCTGTCATTATGTTTTGTCTCAGTGTGTTTTTCACTCTCTCAGAGTGTGTCTCTTTCACTCTCTCAGAATGTGTCTCTCTCAGTGTGTGTCTCTCATTGTGAACGTCCTTGGTTCTCAGTGTGTGTGTGTTTTTCTCCCCCTGTATGTGTAGGTCTCTCAGTGTGTGTGCCCCTGTCAGTTTGCATGTCACTGTTTTTCTCTGAGTGTCTCTGTGTGTGTCTCTCAGTATGTGTGTCTCTCGGTGTGTTTTTCACTCTCTCAGATTTTCTCACTCAGTGTGTGTCTCTCATTGTGAATGTGCCTGGTTCTCAGTGTGTGTGTGTTTTTCTCCCTCTGGATGTGTATGTCTCTCAGTGTGCATGCCCCACTCAGTGCATGACTCTACATTTCTGTGTGCATATACTTCAGTAGGTTTTGACTCTCTCTCAGTGTGGTATCTCTCAGGGAGTCTCTCTCATTGTCACTGTGGCAGTTGTTAGTGTGTGTGTGTTTTTCTCCAACTTTATGTGTAGGTCTCTCAGTGTGTGTGCCCATGTCAGTTTGCCTGCCTCTGTGTGTCTCTGTGTGTGTCTGTCATTATGTTTTCTCTCAGTGTGTTTTTCAGTCTCTCAGTGTGTGTCTGTCTCAGTGTGGGTCTCTCTCAGTGCATCTCTCTCATTGTGGTCGTGCCTGGATTTTAGTGTGTGTGTGTGATTCTCCCTCTGTATATGTAGTTCTCTCAGTGTGCATGTCCCTCTTAGTTTGCTTGTCTCTATGTATCTCTTTGTGTGTCTCTCAGTGTGTTTTGACTCTCTCTCAGTGATTGTGTGTCTCTCTCAGGGTGAGTGTGTCTGCTTTTCAGTGCGTGTGTGTGTGTCTAGCTCTCAGGAATGTGTGTGTTTTCCTGGATGAGGGTGTCTCTCTGTGTTTTTATCCCTCTCAGTTTGGGTGTCTCTGTGTATCACTGTGTGTGCCTGTCATTATATTTTCTCTCAGTGTGTTTTTCATTCTCTCACTGTGTGTCTCTGATTGTGAAAGTGCCTGATTCTTCGTGTGTGTGTGTGTGTGTGTTTCTCACCCTGGATGTGTACGTCTCTAAGTGTGCGTGCCCCTCTCAGTTTTTATATCTCTGCGTGTCTCTGTGAATATCTCTCAGTATGTTTTGACTCTCTCTCAGTGAGTGGCCTCTCTCAGTGTGAGTGTGCCTCTTTCTCAGTGTTTGTGTGTGTGTGTATATCTTGCTCTCAGGAATGTGTGTTTCTTCCTGGAAGACTGTGTCCCTCATTGTGTGTGTCCCTTTCAGATTGCCTGTCTCTGTGTGTCTCTCTGTGTGTCTCTCAGTGTGTGTGTCTCTCTGTTTGCCTGTCTGTGTGTCTCTGTATGTATTTCTCAGTATGTGTGTCTCTCAGTGTGTTTTGTACTCTCTCTCAATGTGTGTCTCTCTCAGTGCATCTCTATCATTGTGGTCATGCCTGGTTTTTAGTGTGTGTCTGTGTGTTTCTCCCTCAGTATGTGTAGCTCTCTAAGTGTGTTGTCCCTCTCAGTTTGCATGTCTCTCTATCACTTTGTGTGTCTCTCAGGGTGTGTTTACTCTCTCTGCATGTGTGTGTGTCTCTCTGCGTGTGTGTGTGTCTCTCTCAGGGTGAGTGTGTCTGCATCTCAGAGTGTGTGTGTGTGTGTGTGTGTGTGTGTGTGTGTGTGTCTTGCTCTCAGGAGTGTGTGTCTCTTCCTGGATGAGGGTGTCTCTCAGTGTGTGTGTCCTACTCACTTTGCCTGTCTCTGTATGTCACTGTGTGTGTCTCTCAGTATATGTGACTCACAGTGTGTTTACCTGTCTTTGTCAGTGTGTCTCTCTCAGTGTGTTTCATTGTGAGTGTGTCTGGTCAAAGAGTGTGTGTGTTTTGCTCTGAAAGTGAGTATCTTTCAGTATGTGTGTCTGTGTCAATCTGTGTGGCTCTCTCAGGTGAAGTGTGTCTCTTTCTCAGTGTTTGTTTGTGTGTGTGTGCTCTCAGGAGCATGTGTCTCTTTCTGGATGAGTGTGTCTCTCAGTGTGTGTGTCCCTGTCAGTTAACCTGTGACAGTGTGTCTCAGTGTGTGTCTCTCAGTATGTTGGTCTCTCAGTGTGTTTTTCACTCCGTCTCAGTGTGTGTCTCTCTCAGTGAGTCTCTCTCATTGTGAGTGTGCCTGGTTGTTAGTTAGTGTGTGTGAGTGTTTCTCCCCCTGTATGTGTAAGTCTCTCAGTGTGTGTGCCCTGTCAGTTTGCCTTCTCTGTGTGTCTCTGTGTGTGTGTCTGTCAGTATATTTTCTCTCAGTGTGTTTTTCACTCTCTCAGTGTGTGTCTCTCATTGTGAAAGTGCCTGGTTCTTCGCCTGTGTGTGTGTTTCTTCCCCTGGATGTGTATGTCTCTCAGTGTGCATGCCCCTCTCAATTTGCATCTCCCTGGGTGTCTCTGTGCATATCTCTCAGTATGTTTTGACTCTTTCTGCATGTGTGTGTCTCACTCCATGTGAGTGTGTCTGTTTCTCAGTGTTTGTGTGTGTGTGTGTATCTTGCTCTAAGGAATGCGTGTTTCTTCGTGAATTAGAGTGCCTCTCAATGTGTGTGTCCCTGTCAGATTGTTTGTATCTCTGTGTCTCTGTGTGTGTCTCTCAGTGTGTGTGTCCCTGTCAGTTTGCCTGTCTCAGTGTGTGTCTCTCTGTATGTGTGTCTCTCAGTCTGTTTTTCACTCTCTCTCAATGCATCTCTCTAATTGGGGTCATGCCTAGTGTTTAGTGTGTGTGTGTGTGTGTGTATCTCCTTCTGTATGTGTAGTTCTCTCCAGTTTGTGTGTCCCTCTCAGTTTACGTGTCTCTGTGTATCTCTCTGTGTGTCTCTCAGTGTGTGTGTCCCTGTCAGTTAACCTGGGTCTGTGTGTCTCAGTGTGTGTTTCTCAGTATGTTGGTCTATCAGTGTGTTTTTCACTCTGTCTCAGTGTGTGTCTCTCTCAGTGAGTCTCACTCATTGTGAGTGTGCATGGTTGTTAGTTAGTGCGTGTGAGTGTTTCTCCCCCTGTATGTGTTGGTCTCTCAATGTGTGTGTCACTGTCAGATTGTTTGTATCTCTGTGTCTCTCTGTGTGTCTCTCTCTGTGTGTCTCTGTCAGTTTGCACGTCTCTGTGTGTCTTTGAGTGTGTCTCTCTGTATGTGTGTCTCTCAGTGTGTTTTTTAGTCTCTCTCAGTGTGTGTCTCTCTGAGTGAGTCTCTCTCATTCTTGGTGTGCCATTAATAAGTGTGCATGTGTTGTTCTCCGACTAAATGTGTATTTCTCTCAGTATGCATGCCCAACTCCAGTTTTCATGTCTCTGAGAGTATCTGTGCATATCTCTCAGTATGTTTTGACACTCTCAGTGTGTGTGTCTCTCTCAGTGTGAGTGTGTCTGTTTCTCAGTGTGTGTGTGTGTCTGTATGTATGCTTCTCAGGAGTGTGTGTCTCTTTCTGGATGAGTGTGTCTCTCAGTGTGTGTGTCCCTGTCAGTTTCCCTTTCTTTGTGTGTTTCTGTGTGTGTCTCTCAATATGTGTGTCTTTCAGTGTGTTTATTACTCTCTCTCAGTGTGTGATTCTCTGAGTGAGTCTCTCTCATTCTCGGCGTGCCATTAGTAAGTGTGTGTGTGTTGTTCTCCAACTGTATGTGTATTTCTCTCAGTGTGCATGCCTGTCTCAGGTTGCATGTCTCTGCGTGATTCTGTGCGTATATCTCAGTATGTGTTGACTGTCTCTCAGTGTGTGTCTCTCTCAGTGCATCTCTCTCATTGGGGTTGTGCCTGGTTTTTAGTGTGTGTCTGTGTCTTTCTCGCTCTGTATGTGTAGTTCTCCATGTGTGTGTCCTTCTCAGTTTACGTGTCTCTGTGTATATCTGTGTGTGTCTCTCAGTGTGTTTTTCACTCTCTCACTATGTGTTTCTCTTAGTGTATGTCTCTCATTGTGAACATGCCTGGTTCTCAGTGTGTGTCTGTTTTTCTCCCTCTGGATGTATATGTATCTCAGTGGGCATGCCCCTCTCAATGCATGTCTCTGCTTTTCTCTGTGCATATCCTTCAGTAGGGTTTGACTCTCTCTCAGTGTGGTCTCTCTCAGTGAGTCTCTCTCATTGTGACTGTGACGGTTGTAAGTGTGTGTGTTTGTTTCTCCCAGTTTATGTGTAGGTCTCTCAGTGTGTGTGCCCATGTCAGTTTGCCTGTCTCTGTGTCTCTCTGCGTGTGTCTGTCATTATGTTTTCTCTCAGTTTGTTTTTCACTCTCTCAGTTTGTTTTTCATTCTCTCAGTTTGTTTTTCATTCTCTCAGTGTGTGCCTCTCTCAGTGTAGGTCTCTCTCAGTGCATCTCTCTCATTGTGGTCATGCCTGGATTTTAGTGTGTGTGTGTGTGTGTATTTCTCCCTCTGCATGTGTAGCTCTCTAAGTGTGTTCTCCCTCTCAGTTTGCATATCTCTGTGTATCTCTTTGTGTGTCTCTCACGGTGTGTTGACTTTCATCAGTGTGTGTGTGTCACTCTCAGTGTGTGTCTCTCTCTCAGGGTGAGTCTGTATGCTTCTCAGTGTGTGTGTTTGTGTGAGTGTGTTTGCTCTCAGGAGTGTGTGTCTCTTCCTGGATGAGGGTGTCCCTAAGTGTGTGTGTCCTACTCACTTTGCCTGTCTCTGTATGACTCTGTGTGTGTCTCTCAGTATATGTGACTCACAGTGTGTTTTCCTGTCTTTGTCAGTGTGTCTCTCTCAGTGTGTTTCATTGTGAGAGTGTCTGGTCAAGGAGTGTGTGTGTTTTGGTTTGAAAGAGAATATATTTCAGTGTGTGTGTCTTTGTCAATGTGTGTGTCTCTCTCAGGTGGAGTGTGTCTCTTTCTCAGTGTCTGTGTGTGTGTGTGTTCTTTTCAGGAGCGTGTGTCTCTTCCTGTATGAGTGTGTCTCCCAGTGTGTGCGTCCCTGTCACTTTACTTGTCTCTGTGTGTCTCAGTGTGTGTCTCTCAGTATGTTGGTCTCTCAGTGTGTTTTTCACTCTGTCTCAGTGTGTGTCCCTCTCAGTGAGTCTCTCTCATTGTGAGTGTGCCTGATTGTTAGTCAGTGTGTTCTCCTCCTGTATATGTAGGCTTCTCAGTGTGTGTGCCCCTGTCAGTTTGCTTGTCTCTGTGTGTCTCTGTGTGTGTTTGTCATTATGGTTTTTCTCAGTGTGTTTTTCACTCTTTCAGGGTGTGTCTCTCTCAGTTGTGTCTCTCATTGTGAAAGTGCCTGGTTCTTCGTGTGTGGGTGTGTGTTTTTCTCCCCCTGGATGTGTATGTCTCTCAGTGAGCGAGCCCCTCTCAGGTTGCATGTCTCTGCATGTCTCTGTGCACATCTCTCAGTATGTTTTGACTCTCTCTCAGTGTGTGCGTCTCTCTCAGTATGAGTGTGTCTGTTTCTCAGTGTTTGTGTGTGTGTGTATATCTTGCTCTCAGGAGTGTGTGTTTCTTCCTGGATGAGTCTGTTTGTCATTGTGTGTGTCCCTGTCAGTTTGCATGTATCTGGGTGTCTCTGTGTGTCTCTCTCTGTGTGTGTCTGTCAGTTTGCCCGTCTCTGTGTGTCTTTGAGTGTGTGTTTCTGTATGTGTGTCTCTCAGTGTGTTTTTTACTCTCTCTCAGTGTGTCTCTCTCTGAGTGAGTCTCATTCTCGGTGTGCGAGTAATACGTGTGCGTGTGTTGTTTTCCAACTGTATGTGTATTTCTCTCAGTATGCATGCCCAACTCAGTTTGCATGTCTCTGAGTGTCTCTGTGCATATCTCTCAGTATGTTTTGACTCTCTCTCAGTGTGTGTGTCTCTCTCAGTGTGAGTGAGTCTCTTTCTCAGTGTGTGTGTGTCTCTTTCTCAGTGTGTGTGTGTGTCTGTATGTGTGTTTCTCAGGAGTGTGTGTCTCTTTCTGGATGAGTGTGTCTCTCAATGTGTGTGTCTGTGTCAGTTTGCCTGTCTGTGTATGTCTCTGTGTGTGTCTCTCAATATGTGTGTCTCTCAGTGTGTTTATTACTCTCTTTCAGTGTGTGTCTCTCTGAGTGAGTCTCTCTCATCTTGGCATGCCATTAATAAGTGTGCGTGTGTTGTTCTCCAACTGTATGTGTATTTCTCTCAGTGTGTGTGCCTGTCTCCAGGTTGCATGTCTCTGTGTGTCTCTGTGCGTATATATCAGTATGTTTTTACTCTCACTGTGTGTCTCTCTGTGTGTCTGTTTCTCAGTGTATGGGTGTGTGTGCACATCTTGCTCTCAGGAGTGTGTGTTTCTTCCCACATGAGTGTGTCTCTCATTGTGCATGTCTCTGTAAGTTTGCCTGTCTCTGTGTGCCTCTGTGTGTGTCTCTCAGTCTGTGTGTCGCTCAGTGTGTTTTTCACTCTCTCACTGTGTGTCTCTCTCAGTGTATGTCTCTCATTGTGAACATGCCTGGTTCTCAGTGTGTGTCTGTTTTTCTCCCTCTGGATGTGTATGTCTCTCACTGGGCATGCCCCTCTCAATGCATGTCTCTGCTTTTCTCTGTGCATATCCTTCAGTAGGTTTTGACTCTCTCTCAGTGTGGTCTCTCTCAGTGAGTCTCTCTCATTGTGACTGTGACGGTTGTTTGTGTGTGTGTGTGTGTGTGTTTCTCCCACTTTATGTGTAGGATTCTCAGTGTGTGTGCTCATGTCAATTTGCCTGTCTCTGTGTCTCTCTGCGTGTGTCTGTCATTATGTTTCCTCTCAGTTTGTTTTTCAGTCTCTCAGTGTGTGTCTCTCTCAGTGTGTGTCTCTCTCAGTGCATCTCTCTCATTGTGATCATGCCTGGATTTTAGTGTGTGTGTGTGTATTCCTCCCTTTGTATGTGTAGCTCTCTATGTGTGTTGTCCCTCTCAGTTTGCGTATCTCTGTGTATCTCTTTGTGTGTCTCTCACGGTGTGTTGACTTTCCCTCAGTGTGTGTCTCTCTCAATGTGTGTCTGTTTCTCATTGTTTGTGTGTGTGTATATCTTCCTCTCAGGAGTGCGTGTTTCTTTCTGGATGAGTGTGTCTCTCATTGTGTGTGTCCCTGTCACTTTGCCTGTCTCTGTGTGTCTGTGTGTGTGTCTCTCAGTGTGTGTATCTATGTCAGTTTGCCTGTCTCTGTGTGCCTCTGTGTGTGTCTCTCAATGTGTGTGTCTCTCAGTGTGTTTTTTTACTCTCTCTCAGTGTGTGTCTCTCTGAGTCTCTCTCATACTCGGTGTGCCATAAATAAGTGTGCATGTGTTGTTCTCTTTACCTTATGTGTATGTCTTTCAGTTCGTGTGTCCCTCTCAGTTTGCATGTCTCTGAGTGTCTGTCTGTGTTCCTTTCAGTGTGTTTTGACTCTCTCTCAGTGTGTGTGTCTTTCTCAGTAAGTTTGTCTCTCAGTGTGAGTATATCTGATTCTCAGTGATTGTATTAATTTTCCCTCAGGAGTGTGTTTCTCCAAGAGTATCTGTATGTCTCTCAGTGTGTCCCTGTCAGGTTGCCTGTCTGCGTGTCTCTTTGTGTGTCTTGCAGAATGTGTGTCTCTCAGTGTGTTTTTCACTCTCTCTCAGTGTGTGTCTCTCTCAGTGCATCTCTATCATTGTGGTCATGCCTAGTTTTTAGTGTGTGTCTTTGTGTTTCTCCCTCAGTATTTGCAGCTCTCTAAGTGTGTTGTCCCTCTCAGTTTGCATGTCTCTCTGTATCACTTTGTGTGTCTCTCAGGGTGTGTTGACTCCCTGTGCATGTGTGTGTGTCTCTCTCAGGGTGAGTGTGTCTGCTTCTCAGTGTGTGTGTGTGTGTTTGTCTTGATCTCAGGAGTGTGTGTCTCTACCTGGATGAGGGTGTCTCTCAATGTGTGTCGTACTCACTTTGCCTGTCTCTGTATGTCTCTGTGTGTGTCTCTATGTATATGTGACTCACAGTGTGTTTTCTCTCTTTGACAGTGTGTCTCTCTCAGTGTGTTGCATTGTGAGAGTGTCTGGTCAAAGAGTGTGTGTGTTTTGCTCTGAAAGTGAATATCTTTCAGTGTGTGTGTGTGTATCAATGTGTGTGTCTCTCTCAGAGGGAGTGTGTCTCTTTCTCAGTGTTTGTTTGTGTGTGTGTGCTCTCAGGAGCATGTGTCTCTTCCTGGATGAGTGTGTCTCTCAGTGTGTGTGTCCATTTCAGTTAACCTGTGTCTGTGTGTCTCAGAGTGTGTCTCTCGGTATGTTGGTCTCCCAGTGTATTTTACACTCTGTCTCAGTGTGTCTCTCTCAGTGAGTCTCTGTCATTGTGAGTGTGCCTGGTTGTTAGTTAGTGTGTGTGAGTGTTTCCCCCTGTATGTGTAGGTCTCTCAGTGTGTGTGCCCTGTCAGTTTGCCTGTCTCTGTGTCTCTGTGTGTGTCTGTCATTATGTTTTCTCTCAGTGTGTTTTTCACTCTCTGTGTATGTCTCTCTCAGTGTGGGTCTCTCATCGTGAAAGTGCCTGGTTCTTCGCGTGTGTGTGTTTTGCTCCCCCTGGATGTGTATGTCTCTCAGTGTGCATGCCCCTCTCAGTTTGAATGTCTCTGGGTGTCTTTGTGCATATCTCTCAGTCGGTTTTGACTCTCTCTCAGTGTGTGTGTCTCTCAGTGCATCTCTCTCATTGGGGTCATGAGTGGTTTTTAGTGTGTGTGTGTTTATCTTCCTGTGTATGTGTAGTTCTTTCAGTGTGTGTGCCCCTCTCAGTTTGCGTGTCTCTGTGTATCTCTGTGTGTGTCTCTCGGTGTGTTTTTCACTTTCTCAGTGTGTGCCTCTCTCAGTGTGTGTCTCCCTCAGTGCATCTCTCTCATTGTGGTCATGCCTGGTTTTTAGTGTGTTTGTGTGTGATTCTCCCGCTGTATGTGTAGTTATCTCAGTCCATGTGTCCCTCTCAGTTTGGGTGTCTCTGTGTATCTCTGTGTGTGTCTCAGGGTGTTTTGACTCTCTCAGTGTTTGTGTGTCTCCCTCAGAGTGTGTCTGCTTTTCAGTGTGTTTGTGTGTGTGTGTCTTGTTCTCAGGAGTGTCTCTTCCTGGATGAGAGTGTCTCTCTGTGTCTTTGGCCCTCTCAGTTTGGGTGTCTCTGTGTATCTCTGTGTGTGCCTGTCATTATGTTTTCTCTCAGTGTGTTTTTCATTCTCTCAATGTGTGTCTCTCTCAATGTGTGTCTCTGATTGCGAAAATGCCTGTTTCTTCGTGTGTGTGTGTTTTTCTACCCCTGGATGTGTATGTCTCTCAGTGTACCTGCCCCTATCAGTTCGCATGTCTCTGCGTGCCTCTGTGCATATCTGTCAGTATGTTTTGACTCTCTCTCCATGTGTGTGTCTCTCTCAGTGTGAGTGTATCTGTTTCTCAGCGTTTGTGTCTGTGTGTATATCTTTCTCTCATGAGTGTGTCTCTCTTCCTGGATGAGGGTGTCTCTCAGTGTGTGTGTCCTAGTCTATTAGCCTCTCTCTGTATGTCGCTGTGTGTGTCTCTCAGTATATGTGTCTCACAGTGTGTTTTTCTCTCTTGTCAGTGAGTTTCTCTCTCAGTGTGTTGCATTGTGAGAGTGTCTGGTCAAGGAGTGTGTGTGTTTTGCTCTGAAAGTGAATATCTTTCAGTGTGTGTGTGTGAATGTGTGTGTGTCTCTCAGAGGGAGTGTGTCTCCTTCTCAGTGTTTGTGTGTGTGTCTGTTCTTCTGAGGAGCGTGTGTCTCTTCCTGGATGAGTGTGTCTCTCAGTGTGTGTGTCCCTGTCAGTTAACCTGTGTCTGTGTGTCTCAGTGTGTGTCTCTCAGTATGTTTGTCTCCCAGTGCAATTTTTGCTCTCTCTTAGTGTGTGTCTCTCTCACTGCATCTCTATCACTGTGTTCGTGCCTGGTTTTTATTTGTGTATGTGTTTCTCCCTCTGTATGTGTAGTTCTCTCAGTGTGTGTGTCCCTCTCATTTTGCGTGTGTCTGTGTATATCTGTGTGTGTCTCTCTGTGTGAGTCTCTCAGGGTGTTTTGACTCTCTCTCAGTGTTTGTGTGTCTCTCTCAGAATGTGTCTGCTTTTCAGTGTTTGTGTGAGTGTGTGTCTTGTTCTCAGGAGTGTGTCTCTTCCTGGATGAGGGTGTCTCTCCGTGTCTTTGGCCCTCTCAGTTTGGGTGTCTCTGTGTATCTCTGTGTGTGCCTGTCATTATGTTTTCTCTCAGTGTGTTTTTCATTCTTTCAATGTGTGCCTCTCTCAATGTGTGTCTCTGATTGTAAAAGTGCCTGTCTCTTCGTGTGTGTGTGTGTGTTTCCACCCCTGGATGTGTATGTCTCTCAGTGTACGTGCCCCTATCAGTTTGCATGGCTTTGCATGCCTCTGTGCATATCTCTCAGTATGTTTTGACTCTCTCTCCATGTGTGTGTCTCTCTCAGTGTGAGTGTGTCTGTTTCTCAGTGTTTGTGTGTGTGTCTATATCTTGCTCTCTGGAGTGTGTGTCTCTTCCTGGATGAGGGTGTCTCTCAGTGTGTGTTTCCTAGTCAATTTGCCTGTCTCTGTATGTTGCTGTGTGTGTCTCTCAGTATATGTGTCTCACAGTGTGTTTTTCTCTCTATTCAGTGAGTTTCTCTCTCAGTGTGTTGCATTGTGAGAGTGTCTGGTCAAGGAGTCTGTGTGTTTTGCTCTGAAAGTGAATATCTTTCAGTGTGTGTGTGTGTATCAATGTGTGTGTCTCTCTCCAGAGGGAGTGTGTCTCTTTCTCAGTGTTTGTCTGTGTGTGTGTTGCTCTCAGGAGCATGTGTCTCTTCCTGGATGAGTGTGTCTCTGAGTGTGTGTGTCCCTGTCAGTTAACCTGTGTTTGTGTGTCTCAGTGTGTGTCTCTCAGTATGTTGGTTTCTCAGTGTGTTTTTCACTCTGTCTCAGTGTGTGTCTCTCTCAGTGAGTCTCTCTCATTGTGAGTGTGCCTGGCTGTTAGTTAGTGTGTGTGAGTGTTTCTCCCCCTGTATGTGTAGGTCTCTCAGTGTGTGTGCCCTGTCAGTTTGCCTGTCTCTGTGTGTCTGTGTGTGTCTGTCATTATGTGTGTGTCTCTCTCAGTGTTGGTCTCTCATCATGAAAGTGCCTGGTTCTTCGCGTGTGTGTGTGTTTGTCCCCCTGGATGTGTGTGTCTCTCAGTGTGCATGCCCCTCTCAGTTTGAATGTATCTGGGTGTCTTTGTGCATATCTCTCAGTAGGTTTTGACTCTCTCTCAGTGTGTGTGTCTCTCTCAGTGCATCTCTCTCATTGGGGTCATGAGTGGTTTTTAGTGTGTGTGTGTTTATCTTCCTCTGTATGTGTAGTTCTTTCAGTGTGTGTGTCCCTCTCAGTTTGCATGTCTCTGTGTATCTCTCAGTGTGTTTTTCACTCTCTCAGTGTGTGTCTCTCTCAGTGTGTGTCTATCATTGGGAATGGGCCTGGTTCTCAGTGTGTGTGTGTTTTTCTCCCTCTGATTGTTTATGTCTCTCAGTGTGCGTGCCCCACTCAATGCATGTCTCTGCGTTTCTCTGTGCTTATATTCAGTAGGTTTTGACTCTCTCTCAATGTGGTCATTCTCAGTGATCTCTCTCATTGTGACTGTGGCCGTTGTGAGTGTGTGTGTGTGTGTGTGTTTCTCCCACTCTATGTGTTGGTCTCTCAGTGTGTGTGCCCAGGTCTGTTTGCCTGGGTCTGTGTGTCACTGTGTGTGTCTGTCATTATGTGTTCTCTCAGTGTGTTTTTCACTCTCTCAGTGTGTGTCTCTCTCAGTGTGTGTCTCTCATTGTGAAAGTGCCTGGTTCTTTGCGTGTGTGTGTTTTTCTACCCCTGGATGTGTATGTCTCTCAGAGTGCAGGCCCCTCTCAATTTGAATGTCTCTGGGTGTCTCTGTGCATATCTCTCAGAATGTTTTGACTCTCTCTCCAGTGTGTGTGTCTCTCTCAATGTGAGTGTGTCTGTTTCTCAGTGTTTGTGTGTGTGTGTGTATCTTGCTCTCAGAAGTGTGTTTTTCTTCCTGGATGAGTGTGTCTCTCTATATGTGTGTCCCTGTCAGATTGTTTGTCTCTGTGTGTCTCTGTGTGTGTCTCTCAGTATGTGTGTCTCTCAGTGTGTTTTTCACTCTCTCTCAGTGTGTGTCTCTCTCAGTGCATCTCACTCACTGGGGTCATGAGTGGTTTTTTTTGTGTGTGTGTTTATCTTCCTCTATATGTGTAGTTCTCTCAGTGTGTGTGTCCCTCTCAGTTTACGTGTCTCTGTGTATCTCTGAGTGTGTCTCTCAGGGTGTTTTGAATCTCTCTCAGTGATTGTCTGTCTCTCTCAGTGTGTGTCTCTTTCTCAGGGTGAGTGTGTCTACTTCTCAGTGTGTGTGTGTGTGTCTTGCTCTGAGGAGTGTGTGTCTCTTCCTGGATGAGGGGGTCTCTCCGTTTGTTTTTCTTTCTCAGTTTGGGTGTCTCTGTGTATCTCTGTGTGTGCCTGTCATTATGGTTTCTCTCAGTGTGTTTTTCACTCTCCCAGTATGTGTCTGTCTCAGCGTGTGTCTCTGATTGTGAAAGTGCCCGTTTCTTCTGTGTGTGTGTGTGTTTCTACCCTTGGATGTGTCAGTCTCTCAGTGTGCATGCCGCTCTCAGTTTGAATGTCGCTGCGTGTCTCTGTGCACATCTCTCAGTATGTTTTGACTCTCTCTCAGTGTGTGTGTCTCCCTCAGTTGGAGTGTGTCTGTTTCTCAGTGTTTTTTTTTTTTGTGTGTGTGTGTGTATATCTTGCTCTCAGGAGTGTGTGTTTCTTCCTGGATGAGTCTGTTTGTCATTGTGTGAGTCCCTGTCAGTTTGCGTGTGTCTGTGTGTCTCTGTGTGTCTCTCTCTGTGTGTGTCTGTCAGTTTGCCCGTCTCTGTGTGTCTTTGAGTGTGTCTCTCTGTATGTGTGTCTCTCAGTGTGTTTTTACTCTCTCTCAGTGTGTGTCTCTCTGAGTGAGTCTCTCTCATTCTCGGCGTGCGATTTATACATGTGCGTGTGTTGTTCTCCAACTGTATGTGTATTTCTCTAAGTGTGTGTGCCTGTCTCAGGTTGCATGTCTCTGCGTGTCCCTGTGCGTATATCTCAGTATGTTTTGACTGTCTCTCACTGTGTGTCTCTCTCAGTGTGTGTCTGTTTCTCAGTGTTTGGGTGTGCATGAATATCTTCTTCTCAGGAGTGTGTGTTTTTTCCTACATGAGTGTGTCTCTCATTGTGCGTGTCCCTGTAAGTTTGCCTGTCTCTGTATGTTTCTATGTGTTTCTCTCAGTCGTGTGTCTCTGTGTGTGTCTCTCAGTCTGTGTGTCACTCAGTGTGTTTTTCACTCTCTCACTGTGTGTCTCTCTCAGTATATGTCTCTCATTGTGAACATGCCTGGTTCTCAGTGTGTGTCTGTTTTTCTCCCTCTGGCATTGGGCATGCCCCTCTCAATGCATGTCTCTGCTTTTCTCTGTGCATATCCTTCAGTAGGTTTTGACTCTTTCTCAGTGTGGTCTCTCTCAGTGAGTCTCTCTCATTGTGACTGTGACGGTTGTTAGTGTGTGTGTGTTTGTTTCTCCCACTTTATGTGTAGGTCTCTCAGTGTGTGTGCCCATGTCAGTTTGCCTGTCTCTGTGCCTCTCTGCGTGTGTCTGTCATTATGTTTTCTTTCAGTTTGTTTTTCAGTCTCTCAGTGTGTCTCTCTCAGTGTGCGTCTCTCTCAGTGCATCTCTCTTATTGTGGTCATGCCTGGATTTTAGTGTGTGTGTGTGTATTCCTCCCTGTGTATTTGTAGCTCTCTAAGTGTGTTCTCCCTCTCAGTTTGCATATCTCTATGTATCTCTTTGTGTGTCTCTCACGGTGTGTTGACTTTCCCTCAGTGTGTGTGTGTCACTCTCAGTGAGTGTGTCTCTCTCTCAGGGTGAGTCAGTCTGCTTCTCAGTGTGTGTGTCTGTGTGTGTTTGCTCGCAAGAGTGTGTGTCTCTTCCTGGATGAGGGTGTCTCTAAGTGTGTGAGTCCTACTCACTTTGACTGTCCCTGTATGGCTCTGTGTGTGTCTCTCAGTATATGTGTCTCACAGTGTATTTTCCTCTCTTTGTCAGTGTGTGTCTCTCTCAGTGTGTTTCATTGTCAGAGTGTCTGGTCAAGGAGTGTGTGTGTTTTGGTTTGAAAGCGAATATCTTTCATTGTGTGTGTCTTTGTCAATGTGTGTGTCTCTCTCAGGTGGAGTGTGTTTCTTTCTCAGTGTTTGTGTGTGTGTGTGTTCTTTTCAGGAGCGTGTGTCTTTACCTGTATGAGTGTGTCTCCCAGTGTGTGCGTCCCTGTCAGTTTACTTGTCTCTGTGTGTCTCAGTGTGTGTCTCTCAGTATGTTGGTCTCTCAGTGTGTTTTTACTCTGTCTCAGTGAGTCTCTCTCAGTGAGTCTCTCTCATTGTGAGTGTGCCTGATTGTTAGTCAGTGTGTTTCTTCCCCTGTATATGTATGCTTCTCAGTGTGTGTGCCCCTGAAAGTTTGCTTGTCTCTGTGTGTCTCTGTGTGTGTCTGTCATTATGTTTTCTCTCAGTGTGTTTTTCACTCTTTCAGGGTGTGTCTCTCTCAGTTGTGTCTCTCATTGTGAAAGGGCCTGGTTCTTCGTGTGTGTGTGTGTGTGTGTGTGTTTCTGGCCCTGGATGTGTATGTCTCTCTGTGTGCATATGTATGCTTCTCAGTGTGTGTGCCCCTGTCAGTTTGCTTGTCTCTGTGTGTCTCTGTGTGTGTCTGTCATTATGTTTTCTCTCAGTGTGTTTTTCACTCTTTCAGGGTGTGTCTCTCTCAGTTGTGTCTCTCATTGTGAAAGGGGCCTGGTTCTTCGTGTGTGTGTGTGTGTGTGTGTGTGTGTGTTTCTGGCCCTGGATGTGTATGTCTCTCTGTGTGCGCTCTGCTCTCAGGTTGCATGTCTCTGCGTGTCTCTGTGCATATGTCTCAGTATGTTTTGACTCTCTCTCAATGTCTGTGTATTTCTCAGTGTGTGTGTGTGTCTGTTTCTCAGTGTTTGTATGTGTGTGTATATCTTGCTCTCAGAAGTGTGTGTTTCTTCCTGGGTGAGTGTGTCTCTCAGTGTGTTTGTCCCTGACAGTTTGCCTGTCGCTGTGTGTATCTGTGTGTGTCTCTGAGTGTGTTTTTCACACTGTCAGTGTGTGTCTTTCTCAGTGCATCTCTCTCATTGTGGTCGTGGCTGGTTCTTAGGGTGTGTGTGTGTGTATCTCCCTCTGTATGTGTACATCTCTCAGTGTGATTTTCCCTCTCAGTTTGCGTGTCTCTGTGTATCTTTGAGTATGTCTCTCAGGGTGTTTTGACTCTCTCTCAGTGTTTGTGTGTCTCTCTCAGTGTGTGTGTCTCTCTCAGGGTGAGTGTGTCTGCTTCTCAGTGTGTGTGTCTCTTGCTCTGAGGAGTGTGTGTCTCTTCCTGGATGAGGGTATCTCTCTGTGTGTTTTTCCTTCTCAGTTTGGGTGACTCGGTGTATCTCTTTGTGTCTGTCATTATGGTTTCTCTCAGTGTGTTTTTCACTCTCTCAGTATGTGTCTGTCTCAGCGTGTGTCTCTGATTGTGAAAGTGCCTGTTTCCTGTGTGTGTGTGTGTTTCTACCCTTGGATGTGCCAGTCTCTCAGTGTGCGTGCCCCTCTCAGTTTGCATGTCTCTGCGTGTCTCTGTGCACATCTCTCAGTATGTTTTGACTCTCTCTCAGTGTGTGTGTCTCTCTCAGTATGAGTGTGTCAGTTTCTCAGTGTTTGTGTGTGTGTGTATATCTTGCTCTCAGGAGTGTATGTTTCTTCCTGGATGAGTCAGTTTGTCATTGTGTGTGTCCCTGTCAGTTTGCGTGTGTCTGTGTGTCTCTGTGTGTCTCTCTCTCTGTGTGTCTGTCCGTTTGCCCGTCTCTGTGTGTCTTTGAGTTTGGATCTCTGTATGTGTGTCTCTCAGTGTGTCTTTTACTCTCTCTCAGTGTGTGTCTCTCTGAGTGAGTCTCTCTCATTCTCAGCGTGCGATTAATACGGGTGCGTGTGTTGTTCTCCATGTGTATGTGTATCTCTCAGTATGCATGCCCAAGTCAGTTTGCATGTCTCTGAGTGTCTCTGTACATATCTCTCAGTATGTTTTGACTCTCTCTCAGTGTGTGTGCCTCTCTCAGTGTGAGTGTGTCTGTTTCTCAGTGTGTGTGTGTGTGTCTGTATGTGTGCTTCTCAGGAGTGTGTGTCTCTTTCTGGATGAGTGTGTCTCTCAGTGTGTGTGTCCCTGTCAGTTTGCCTGTCTGTGTGTGTCTCTGTGTGTGTCTCTCAATATGTGTGTCTCTCAGTGTGTTTTTACTCTCTACAGTGTGTGTCTCTCTGAGTGAGTCTCTCTCATCTCGGCATGCCATTAATAAGTGTGTGTGTGTTTTTCTCCAACTGTATGTGTATTTCTCTAAGTGTGTGTGCCTGTATCAGGTTGCATGTCTCTGCATGTCTCTGTGCGTATATCTCAGGATGTTTTGACTGTCTCTCACTGTGTGTCTCTCTCAGTGTGTGTCTGTTTCTCAGTGTTTGGGTGTGCGTGCATATCTTGTTCTCAGGAGTGTGTGTTTCTTCCTGCATGAGTGTGTCTCTTATTGTGCATATCCCTGTAAGTTTGCCTGTCTCTGTGTGTCTTTGTGTGTGTCTCTCAGTCTGTGTGTCTCTGTCAGTTTGCCAGTCTCTTTGTGCCTCTCTGTGTGTCTCAGTCTGTGTGTCTCTCAGTGTGTTTTTCACTCTCTCACTGTGTGTCTCTCTCAGTGTATGTCTCTCATTGTGAACATGCCTGGTTCTCAGTGTGTGTCTGTTTTTCTCCCTCTGGATGTGTATGTCTCTCAGTGGGCGTGCCCCTCTCAATGCATGTCTCTGCTTTTCTCTGTGCATATCCCTCAGTAGGTTTTGACTCTCTCTCAGTGTGGTCTCTCTAAGTGAGTCTCTCTCATTGTGACTGTGACGGTTGTTAGTGTGTGTGTGTGTGTTTCTCCCACTTTATGTGTAGGTCTCTCAGTGTGTGTGCCCATGTCAGTTTGCCTGTCTCTGTGCCTCTCTGCGTGTGTCTGTCATTATGTTTTCTCTCAGTTTGTTTTCCACTCTCTCGGTGTGTGTGTCTTTTAATGTGTGTCTCTCTCAGTGCATTTCTCTCATTGTGGTCATGCCTGGATTTTAGTGTGTGTGTGTGTATTCCTCCCTGTGTGTGTGTAGCTCTCAAAGTGTGTTGTCCCTCTCAGTTTGCATATCTCTGTGTATCTCTTTGTGTGTCTCTCACGGTGTGTTGACTTTCCCTCAGTGTGTGTGTGTCACTCTCCGTGTGTGTCTCTCTCAGGGTGAGTCAGTCTGCTTCTCAGTGTATGTGTCTGTGTGTGTTTGCTCGCAGGAGTTTGTGTCTCTTCCTGGATGAGGGTGTCTCTAAGTGTGTGTGTCCTACTCACTTTGACTGTCTCTATGTCTCCTTGTGTGTCTCTCAGTATATGTGTCTCACAGTGTATTTTCCTCTCTTTGTCAGTGTGTGTCTCTCTCAGTGTGTTTCATTGTCAGAGTGTCTGGTCAAGGAGTGTGTGTGTTTTTGGTTTGAAAGCGAATATCTTTCATTGTGTGTCTTTGTTAATTTGTGTGTCTCTCTCCAGGTGGAGTGTGTTTCTTTCTCAGTGTTTGTGTGTGTGTGTTCTTTTCAGGAGCGTGTGTCTTTACCTGTATGAGTGTGTCTCCCAGTGTGTGCGTCCCTGTCAGTTTACTTGTCTCTGTGTGTCTCAGTGTGTGTCTCTCAGTATGTTGGTCTCTCAGTGTGTTTTTCACTCGGTCTCATTGTGTGTCTCTCTCAGTGAGTCTCTCTCATTGTGAGTGTGCCTGATTGTTAGTCAGTTCATTTCTCCCCCTGTATATGTATGCTTCTCAGTGTGTGTGCCCCTGTCAGTTTGCTTGTCTCTGTGTGTCTCTGTGTGTGTCTGTCATTATGTTTTCTCTCAGTGTGTTTTTCACTCTTTCAGGGTGTGTCTCTCTCAGTTGTGTCTCTCATTGTGAAAGGGCCTGGTTCTGCGTGTGTGTGTGTGTGTGTGTTTCTCCCCTTGGATGTGTATGTCTGTCAGTGTGTGCGCCCCTCTCCAAGTTGCATGTCTCTGCGTGTCTCTGTGCACATCTCTCAGTATGTTTTGACACTCTCTCAATATCTGTGTCTTTCTCAGTGTGTGTGTGTGTCTGTTTCTCAGTGTTTGTATGTGTGTGTATATCTTGCTCTCAGAAGTGTGTGTTTCTTCCTGGGTGAGTGTGTCTCTCAGTGTGTGTGTCCCTGACAGTTTGCCTGTCGCTGTGTGTATCTGTGTGTGTCTCTGAGTGTGTTTTTCACTCTCTCAGTGTGTGTCTTTCTCAGTGCATCTCTCTCATTGTGGTCATGGCTGGTTCTTAGTGTGTGTGTGTGTGTATCTCCCTCTGTATGTGTACATCTCTCAGTGTGTTTTTCCCTCTCAGTTTGCGTGTCTCTGTGTATCTCTGAGTGTGTCTCTCAGGGTGTTTTGACTCTCTCTCAGTGTGTGTGTCTCTCTCAGTGTGTGTGTCTCTCTCAGGGTGAGTGTGTCTGCTTCTAAGTGTGTGTGTGTCTTGCTCTGAGGAGTGTGTGTCTCTTGTTGGATGAGGGTGTCTCTCCGTTGTTTTTTCTTCCCAGTTTGGGTGTCTCTGTGTCTCTCTGTGTGTGTCTGTCATTACAGTTTCTCTCAGTGTTTTTTTCACTCTCCCTGTGTGTGTCTGTCTCAGCGTTTGTCTCTGATTATGAAAGTGCCTGTTTCTTGTGTGTGTGTGTGTTTCTACCCTTGGATGTGTCAGTCTCTCCGTGTGCGTGCCCCTCTCAGTTTGCATGTCTCTGCGTGTCTCTGTGCACATCTCTCAGTATGTTTTGACTCTATCTCAGTGTGTGTCTCTCTCTCAGTATGAGTGTGTATTTTTCTCAGTGTTTGTGTGTGTGTATATCTTGCTCTCAGGAGTGTGTGTTTCTTCCTGGATGAGTCTGTTTGTCATTTTGTGTGTTCCTGTCAGTTTGCGTGTGTCTGTGTGTCTCTGTGTGTCTCTGTGTGTGTGTGTCTGTCAGTTTGCACGTCTCTGTGTCTTTGAGTTCGAATCTCTGTATGTGTGTCTCTCAGTGTGTTTTTACTCTCTCTCAGTATGTGTCTCTCTGAGTGAGTCTCTCTCACTCTCGGCGTGCGATTAATACGTGTGCGTGTGTTGTTCTCCACCTGTATGTGTATTTCTCTCAGTATGCATGCCCAACTCAGTTTGCATGTCTCTGAGTGTCTCTGTGCATATCTCTCAGTATGTTTTGACTGTCTCTCAGTTTGTGTGTGTCTCTCAATGTGAGTGTGTCTGTTTCTCAGTGTGTGTGTGTGTGTGTCTGTATGTGTGCTTCTCAGGAGTGTGTGTCTCTTTCTGGATGAGTGTGTCTCTCAGTGTGTGTGTCCCTGTCAGTTTGCCTGTCTGTGTGTGTCTCTGTGTGTGCTCTCAATATGTGTGTGTCTCAGTGTGTTTATTACTCTCTCTCAGTGTGTGTCTCTCTGAGAGAGTCTCTCTCATCTCGGCGGCCATTAATAAGTGTGCATGTGTTGTTCTCCAACTGTATGTGTATTTCTCTAAGTGTGTGTGCCTGTCTCAGTTTGCATGTCTCTGTGTGTCTCCGTGCGTGTATCTCAGTATGTTTTGACTGTCTCTCACTGTGTGTCTCTCTCAGTGTGGGTCTGTTTCTCAGTGTTTGGGTGTGCTTGCACATCTTCTTCTCAGGAGTGTGTGTATTTTCCTACATGAGTGTGTCTCTCATTGTGCATGTCCCTGTAAGTTTGCCTGTCTCTGTGTGTCTCTGTGTTTGTCTCAGTATGTTTTGACTCTCTCTCAGTGTGTGTATCTCTCTCTGTGTGAGTGTGTCTGTTTCTCAGTGTGTGTGTGTGTGTGTGTGTCTGTATGTGTGCTTCTCAGGAGTGTGTGTCTCTTTCTGGATGAGTGTGTCTCTCAGTGTGTGTGTCTCTGTCAGTTTGCCTGTCTGTGTGTGTCTCTGTGTGTGTCTCTTAATATGTGTGTCTCTCAGGGTGTTTTTTACTCTCTCTCAGTGTGTGTCTCTCTGAGAGAGTCTCTCTCATCTTGGCGTGCTAATAATAAGTGTGCATGTGTTCTCCAACTGTATGTGCATTTCTCTCAGTGTGTGTGCCTGTCTCAGGTTGCATGTCTCTGCGTGTCTCTGTGCGTATGTCTCAGTATGTTTTGACTATCTCTCACTGTGTGTCTCTCTCTGTGTGTGTCTGTTTCTCAGTGTTTGGGTGTGTGTGCATATCTTGTTCTCAGGAGTGTGTGTTTCTTCCTACATGAGTGTGTCTTTCATTGTGCGTGTCCCTGCAAGTTTGCCTGTCTCTGTGTGTGTCTCTCAGTCTGTGTGTCTCTGTCAGTTTGCCTGTCTCTGTGTGTCTGTGTGTGTTTCTCTAAGTCTGTGTGTCGCTCAGTGTGTTTTTCACTCTCTCTGTGTGTCTCTCTCAGTGTATGTCTCTCATTGTGAACATGCCTGGTTCTCAGCTCAGTGTGTGTCTGTTTTTCCTCCCTCTGGATGTGTATGTCTCTCAGTGGGTGTTCCCCTCTCAATGCATGTCTCTCCTTTTCTCTGTGCATATCCTTCAGTTGATTTTGACTCTCTCTCAGTGTGGTCTCTCTCAGTGGTCTCTCTCATTGTGACTGTGATGGTTGTTAGTGTGTGTGTGTGTGTTTCTCCCACTTTATGTGTAGGTCTCTCAGTGTGTGTGCCCATGTCAGTTTGCCTGTCTCTGTGTCTCTCTGTGTGTGTCTGTCATTATGTTTTTTCTCAGTTTGTTTCTCACTCTCTCAGTGTGTGTCTCTCACAGTGTGTGTCTCTCTCAGTGCATCTCTCGCATTGTGGTCATGCCTGGATTTTAGTATGTGTATGTGTATTCCTCCCTGTGTATGTGTAGCTCTCTAAGTGTGTTCTCCCTCTCAGTTTGCATACCTCTGTGTATCTCTTTGTGTGTCTCTCACGGTGTGTTGACTTTCCCTCAGCATGTGTGTGTCACTCTCAGTGTGTGTGTCTCTCTCTCAGGGTGAGTCAGTCTGCTTCTCAGAGTGTGTGTCTGTGTGTGTTTGCTCGCAGGAGTGTGTGTCTCTTCCTCGATGAGGGTGTCTCTAAGTGTGTGTGTCCTACTCACTTTGACTGTCCCTGTATGGCTCTGTGTGTGTCTCTCAGTATATGTGTCTCACAGTGTATTTTCCTCTCTTTGTCAGTGTGTGTCTCTCTCAGTGTGTTTCATTGTGAGAGTGTCTGGTCAAGGAGTGTGTGTGTTTTGGTTTGAAAGCGAATATCTTTCATTGTGTGTGTCTTTGTCAATGTGTGTGTCTCTCTCAGGTGGAGTGTGTTTCTTTCTCAGTGTTTGTGTGTGTTTGTGTGTGTGTTCTTTTCAGGAGCGTGTGTCTTTTCCCTATTTGAGTGTGTCTTTCATTGTGAGTGTCCCTGTAAGTTTGCCTGTCTCTGTGTGTCTCTGTGTGTGTCTCTCAGTCTGTGTGTCTCTGTCAGTTTGCCTGTCTCTGTGTGTCTCTGTGTGTGTCTCTCAGTCTGCGTGTCTTTCAGTGTGTTTTTCACTCTCTCACTGTGTGTCTCTCTCAGTGTATGTCTCTCATTGTGAACATGTCTGGTTCTCAATGTGTGTCTGTTTTTCTCCCTCTGGATGTGTATGTCTCTCAGTGGGCGTGCCCCTCTCAATGCATGTCTCTGCTTTTCTCTGTGCATATCCTTCAGTAGGGTTTGACTCTCTCTCAGTGTGGTCTTTCTCAGTGAGTCTCTCTCATTGTGACTGTGACGGTTGTTAGTGTGTGTGTGTGTGTTTCTCCCACTTTATGTGTAGGTCTCTCAGTGTGTGTGCCCATGTCAGTTTGCCTGTCTCTGTGTCTCTCTGTGTGTGTCTGTCATTATGTTTTTTCTCAGTTTTTTTTTCACTCTCTCAGTGTGTGTCTCTCACAGTGTGTGTCTCTCTCAGTGCATCTCTCTCATTGTGGTCATGCCTGGATTTTAGTGTGTGTGTGTGTATTTCTCCCTATGTATGTGTAGCTCTCTAAGTGTGTTCTCCCTCTCAGTTTGCATATCTCTGTGTATCTCTTTGTGTGTCTCTCACGGTGTGTTGACTTTCCCTCAGTGTGTGTGTGTCACTCTCAGTGTGTGTGTCTCTCTCTCAGGGTGAGTCAGTCTGCTTCTCAGTGTGTGTGTCTGTGTGTGTTTGCTCGCAGGAGTGTGTGTCTCTTCCTCGATGAGAGTGTCTCTAAGTGTGTGTGTCCTACTCACTTTGACTGTCCCTGTATGGCTCTGTGTGTGTCTCTCAGTATATGTGTCTCACAGTGTATTTTCCTCTCTTTGTCAGTGTGTGTCTCTCTCAGGGTGTTTCATTGTGAGAGTGTCTGGTCAAGGAGTGTGTGTGTTTTGGTTTGAAAGCGTATATCTTTCAGTATGTGTGTCTTTGTCAGTGTGTGTGTCTCTGTCAGGTGGAGTGTGTTTCTTTCTCAGTGTCTGTGTGTGTGTGTGTTCTTTTCAGGAGCATGTGTCTCTTCCTGTATGAGTGTGTCTCCCAGTGTGTGCGTCCCTGTCAGTTTACTTGTCTCTGTGTGTCTCAGTGTGTGTCTCTCAGTGTTTTGTTCACTCTGTCTCAGTGTGTGTCTCTCTCAGTGATTCTCTCTCATTGTGAGTGTGCCTGATTGTTAGTCAGTGTGTTTCACCCCTGTATATGTAGGCTTCTCAGTGTGTGTGCCCCTGTCAGTTTGCTTGTCTCTGTGTGTCTCTGTGTGTGTCTCTCAGTGTTTTTTCACTCTGTCTCAGTGTGTGTCTCTCTCAGTGATTCTCTCTCATTGTGAGTGTGCCTGATTGTTAGTCAGTGTGTTTCACCCCTGTATATGTAGGCTTCTCAGTGTGTGTGCCCCTGTCAGTTTGCCTGTCTCTGTGTCTCTCTGCGTGTGTCTGTCATTATGTTTTCTCTCAGTTTGTTTTTCACTCTCTCAGTTTGTTTTTCATTCTCTCAGTTTGTTTTTCATTCTCTCAGTGTGTGCCTCTCTCAGTGTAGGTCTCTCTCAGTGCATCTCTCTCATTGTGGTCATGCCTGGATTTTAGTGTGTGTGTGTGTGTGTATTTCTCCCTCTGCATGTGTAGCTCTCTAAGTGTGTTCTCCCTCTCAGTTTGCATATCTCTGTGTATCTCTTTGTGTGTCTCTCACGGTGTGTTGACTTTCCCTCAGTGTGTGTGTGTCACTCTCAGTGTGTGTGTCTCTCTCTCAGGGTGAGTCAGTCTGCTTCTCAGTGTGTGTGTCTGTGTGTGTTTGCTCGCAGGAGTGCGTGTCTCTTCCTCGATGAGGGTGTCTCTAAGTGTGTGTGTCCTACTCACTTTGACTGTCCCTGTATGGCTCTGTGTGTGTCTCTCAGTATATGTGTCTCACAGTGTATTTTCCTCTCTTTGTCAGTGTGTGTCTCTCTCAGGGTGTTTCATTGTGAGAGTGTCTGGTCAAGGAGTGTGTTTTGGTTTGAAAGCGTATATCTTTCAGTGTGTGTGTCTTTGTCAGTGTGTGTGTCTCTGTCAGGTGGAGTGTGTTTCTCAGTGTCTGTGTGTGTGTGTGTTCTTTTCAGGAGCATGTGTCTCTTCCTGTATGAGTGTGTCTCCCAGTGTGTGCGTCCCTGTCAGTTTACTTGTCTCTGTGTGTCTCAGTGTGTGTCTCTCAGTGTTTTTTTCACTCTGTCTCAGTGTGTGTCTCTCTCAGTGATTCTCTCTCATTGTGAATGTGCCTGATTGTTAGTCAGTGTGTTTCACCCTTGTATATGTAGGCTTCTCAGTGTGTGTGCCCCTGTCAGTTTGCTTGTCTCTGTGTGTCTCTGTGTGTGTCTGTCATTATGGTTTTTCTCAGTGTGTTTTTCACTCTTTCAGGGTGTGTCTCTCTCAGTTGTGTCTCTCATTGTGAAAGTGCCTGGTTCTTCGTGTGTGGGTGTGTGTTTTTCTCCCCCTGGATGTGTATGTCTCTCAGTGAGCGAGCCCCTCTCTCAGGTTGCATGTCTCTGCATGTCTCTGTGCACATCTCTCAGTATGTTTTGACTCTCTCTCAGTGTGTGCGTCTCTCTCAGTATGAGTGTGTCTGTTTCTCAGTGTTTGTGTGTGTGTGTATATCTTGCTCTCAGGAGTGTGTGTTTCTTCCTGGATGAGTCTGTTTGTCATTGTGTGTGTCCCTGTCAGTTTGCATGTATCTGTGTGTCTCTGTGTGTCTCTCTCTGTGTGTGTCTGTCAGTTTGCCCGTCTCTGTGTGTCTTTGAGTTTGGATCTCTGTATGTGTGTCTCTCAGTGTGTCTTTTACTCTCTCTCAGTGTGTGTCTCTCTGAGTGATTCTCTCTCATCTCGGCATGCCATTAATAAGTGTGCGTGTGTTGTTCTCCAACTGTATGTGTATTTCTCTAAGTGTGTGTGCCTGTCTCAGGTTGCATGTCTCTGCGTGTCTCCGTGCGTGTATCTCAGTATGTTTTGACTGTCTCTCACTGTGTGTCTCTCTCAGTGTGTGTCTGTTTCTCAGTGTTTGGGTGTGCATGCATATCTTCTTCTCAGGAGTGTGTGTTTTTTCCGACATGAGTGTGTCTCTCATTGTGTGTGTACCTGTAAGTTTGCCTGTCTCTGTGTGTCTCTGTGTGTGTCTCTCAGTCGTGTGTCTCTGTGTGTGTCTCTCAGTCGTGTGTCTCTGTGTGTGTCTCTCAGTCTGTGTGTCTCTCAGTGTGTTCTTCACTCTCTCACTGTGTGTCTCTCTCAGTGTCTGTCTCTCATTGTGAACATGCCTGGTTCTCAGTGTGTGTCTGTTTTTCTCCCTCTGAATGTGTATGTCTCTCATTGGCATGCCCCTCTCAATGCATGTCTCTGTTTTTCTCTGTGCATATCCTTCAGTAGGTTTTGACTCTCTCTCAGTGATGTCTCTCTCAGTGAGTCTCTCTCATTGTGACTGTGACGGTTGTTAGTGTGTGTGTGTGTGTTTCTCCCACTTTATGTGTAGGTCTCAGTGTGTGTGCCCATGTCAGTTTGCCTGTCTCTGTGTCTCTCTGTGTGTGTCTGTCATTATGTTTTCTCTCAGTTTGTTTTTCACTCTCTCCAGTGTGTGTCTCTCTCAGTGTGCGTTTCTCTCAGTGCATCTCTCTTATCGTGGTCATGCCTGAATTTTAGTGTGTCTGTGTGTGTATTCCTCCCTGTGTATGTGTAGCTCTCTAAGTGTGTTCTCCCTCTCAGTTTGCATATCTCTGTGTATCTCTGTGTGTCTCTCACGATGTGTTGACTTTCCCTCAGTGTGTGTGTGTCACTCTCAGTGTGTGTGTCTCTCTCTCAGGGTGAGTCAGTCTGCTTCTCAGTGTGTGTGTCTGTGTGTGTTTGCTCGCAGGAGTGTGTGTCTCTTCCTCGATGAGAGTGTCTCTAAGTGTGTGTGTCCTACTCACTTTGACTGTCCCTGTATGGCTCTGTGTGTGTCTCTCAGTATATGTGTCTCACAGTGTATTTTCCTCTCTTTGTCAGTGTGTGTCTCTCTCAGTGTGTTTCATTGTGAGAGTGTCTGGTCAAGGAGTGTGTGTGTTCTGGTTTGAAAGCGTATATCTTTCAGTGTGTGTGTCTTTGTCAATGTGTGTGTCTCTCTCAGGTGGAGTGTGGTTCGTTCTCAGCGTTTGTGTGTGTGTGTGTGTTCTTTTCAGGAGCATGTGTCTCATCCTGTATGAGTGTGTCTCTCACCATCTGTGTCCCTGTCAGTTTACCTGTCTCTGTGTGTCTCAGTGTGTGTCTCTCAGTATGTTGGTCTCTCAGTGTGTTTTTCACTCTGTCTCGGTGTGTGTCTCTCTCAGTGAGTCTCTCTCATTGTGAGTGTGCCTGATTGTTAGTCAGTGTGTTTCTCCCCCTGTATATGTATGCTTCTCAGTGTGTGTGCCC
Source organism: Nanger dama (assembly GCA_917880005.1). NCBI lineage: Eukaryota > Metazoa > Chordata > Mammalia > Artiodactyla > Bovidae > Nanger > Nanger dama. The sequence goes on along the minus strand of CAKJTW010000516.1, from coordinate 11,793 downwards.
CTGTCAGTTTGCTTGTCTCTGTGTGTCTCTGTGTGTGTCTGTCATTATGTTTTCTCTCAGTGTGTTTTTCACTCTTTCAGGGTGTGTCTCTCTCAGTTGTGTCTCTCATTGTGAAAGTGCCTGGTTCTTTGTGTGTGGGTGTGTGTTTCTCCCCCTGGATGTGTATGTCTCTCAGTGTGTGCGCCCCTCTCCAGGTTGCATGTCTCTGCATGTCTCTCTGCGTATATCTCAGTATGTTTTGACTGTCTCTCACTGTGTGTCTCTCTCTGTGTGTGTGTGTTTCTCAGTGTTTGGGTGTGCGTGCATATCTTGTTCTCGGGAGTGTGTGTTTCATCCTACATGAGTGTGTCTCTCATTGTGCGTGTCCCTGTAAGTTTGCCTGTCTCTGTGTGTCTCTGTGTGTGTCTCTCAGTCTGTGTGTCTCTCAGTGTGTTTTTCACTCTCCCACTGTGTGTCTCTCTCCAGTGTATGTCTCTCATTGTGAACATGCCTGGTTCTCAGTGTGTGTCTGTTTTTCTCCCTCTGGATGTGTATGTCTCTCAGTGGGCCTCCCCCCTCTAAATGCATGTCTCTGCTTTTCTCTGTGCATATCCTTCAGTAGTTTTTGACTCTCTCTCAGTGTGGTCTCTCTCAGTGAGTCTCTCTCATTGTGACTGTGACGGTTGTTAGTGTGTGTGTGTGTGTTTCTCCCACTTTATGTGTAGGTCTCTCAGTGTGTGTGCCCATGTCAGTTTGCCTGTCTCTGTGTCTGTGTGTGTTTGTCATGTTTTTTCTCAGTTTTTTTCTCACTCTTTCAGTGTGTGTCTCACAGTGTGCGTCTCTCTCATTGTTGTCATGTCTGGATTTTAGTGTGTGTGTATGTATTTCTCCCTGTGTATGTGTAGCTCTCTAAGTGTGTTCTCCCTCTCAGTTTGCATATCTCTGTGTATCTCTTTGTGTGTCTCTCACGGTGTGTTGACTTTCCCTCAGTGTGTGTGTGTCACTCTCCGTGTGTGTGTCTCTCTCCAAGGTGAGTCAGTCTGCTTCTCAGTGTGTGTGTCTGTGTGTGTTTGCTCGCAGGAGTGTGTGTCTCTTCCTGGATGAGGGTGTCTCTAAGTGTGTGTGTCCTACTCACTTTGACTGTCTCTGTATGTCTCCTTGTGTGTCTCTCAGTATATGTGTCTCACAGTGTATTTTCCTCTCTTTGTCAGTGTGTGTCTCTCTCAGGGTGTTTCATTGTGAGAGTGTCTGGTCAAGGAGTGTGTGTGTTTTTGGTTTGAAAGCGTATATCTTTCAGTGTGTGTGTCTTTGTCAATGTGTGTGTCTCTCTCAGGTGGAGTGTGTTTCTTTCTCAGTGTTTGTGTGTGTGTGTGTGTTCTTTTCAGGAGCGTGTGTCTTTTCCTGTATGAGTGTGTCTCCCAGTATGTGCGTCCCTGTCAGTTTGTCTCTGTGTGTCTCAATGTGTGTCTCTCAGTATGTTGGTCTCTCAGTGTGTTTTTCACTCTGTCTCAGTGTGTGTCTCTCTCAGTGAGTCTCTCTCATTGTGAGTGTGCCTGATTGTTAGTCAGTGTGTTTCTCCCCTTGTATATGTAGGCTTCTCAGTGTGTGTGCCCCTGTCAGTTTGCTTGTCTCTGTGTATGTCTGTCATTATGTTTTCTCTCAGTGTGTTTTTCACTCTTTCAGGGTGTGTCTCTCTCAGTTGTGTCTCTCATTGTGAAATTGCCTGGTTCTTCGTGTGTGTGTGTGTGTGTGTTTCTCCCCCTGGATGTGTATGTCTCTCTCTGTGTGGGCCCCTCTCCAGGTTGCATGTCTCTGCGTGTCTCTGTGCATATGTCTCAGTATGTTTTGACTCTCTCTCAATGTCTGTGTCTTTCTCAGTGTGTGTGTCTGTTTCTCAGTGTTTGTATGTGTGTGTATATCTTGCTCTCAAGTGTGTGTTTCTTCCTGGGTGAGTGTGTCTCTTAGTGTGTGTGTCCCTGACAGTTTGCCTGTCGCTGTGTGTATCTGTGTGTGTCTCTGAGTGTGTTTTTCACTCTCTCAGTGTGTGTCTTTCTCAGCATCTCTCTCATTGTGGTCGTGGCTGGTTCTTAGTGTGTGTGTGTGTGTATCTCCCTCTGTATGTGTACATCTCTCAGTGTGTTTTTCCCTCTCAGTTTGCGTGTCTCTGTGTATCTCTGAGTGTGTCTCTCAGGGTGTTTTGACTCTCTCTCAGTGTTTGTGTGTCTCTCTCAGTGTGTGTGTCTCTCTCATGGTGAGTGTGTCTGCTTCTCAGTGTGTGTGTGTGTGTCTTGCTCTGAGTAGTGTGTGTCTCTTCCTGGATGAGGGGATCTCTCCGTGTGTTTTTCCTTCTCAGTTTGGGTGTCTCTGTGTCTCTGTGTGTGTGTCTGTCATTATGGTTTCTCTCAGTGTGTTTTTCACTCTCTCAGTATGTGTCTCTCTCAGCGTGTGTCTCTGTTTGTGAAAGTGCCTGTTTCCTCTGTGTGTGTGTGTTTCTACCCTTGGATGTGTTAGTCCCTCAGTGTCCATGCCCCTCTCAGTTTGCATGTGTCTGCGTGTCTCTGTGCATATCTCTCAGTATGTTTTGACTCTCTCTCAGTGTGTGTGTCTCTCTCAGTATGAGTGTGTCAGTTTCTCAGTTTTTGTGTGTGTGTATCTTGATCTCAGGAGTGTGTGTTTCTTCTTGGATGAGTCTGTTTGTCATTGTGTGTGTCCGTGTCAGTTTGCGTGTGTCTGTGTGTCTCTGTGTGTGTGTCTCTGTCTGTGTGTCTCTGTCAGTTTGCCCGTCTCTGTGTGTCTTTTAGTCTCTCTCAGTGTGTTTATTACTCTCTCTGTGTCTCTCTGAGTGAGTCTCTCTCATTCTCGGCATGCCAGTAATAAGTGTGCATGTATTGTTCTCCAACTGTATGTTTATTTCTCTCAGTGTGTGTGCCCGTCTCAGGTTGCATGTCTCTGCGTGTCTCTGTGTGTATATCTCAGTATGTTTTGACTGTCTCTCAGTGTGTGTCTCTCCCAGTGTGTGTGTGTCTGTTTCTCAGTGTTTGAGTGTGCGTGCATATCTTCCTCTCAGGAGTGTGTGTTTCTTCCTGCATAAGTGTGTCTCTAATTGTTTGTGTCCCTGTAAGTTTGCCTGTCTCTGTGTGTGTCTCTCAGTCTGTGTGTCTGTCAGTTTGCCTGTCTGTGTGTCTCTGTGTGTATCTCTCAGTGTGTTTTTCACACTCTCGCAGTTTGTGTCTCTCTCAGTGCATCTCTCTCATTGGGGTCGTGCCTGGTTTTTAGTGTTTCTCTGTGTCTTTCTCCCTCTGTATGTGTAGTTCTCCATGTGTGTATCCCTCTCAGTTTGCGTTTCTCTGTGTATATCTGTGTGTGTCTTAGTGTGTTTTTCACTCTCCTACTGTGTGTCTCTCTCAGTGTATGTCTCTCATTGTGAACATGCCTGGTTCTCAGTGTCTGTCTGTTTTTCTCCCTCTTGATGTGTATGCCTCTCAGTGGGTGTGCCCCTCTCAATGCATGTCTCTGCTTTTCTCTGTGCATATCCTTCAGTAGGTTTTGACTCTCTCTCAGTGTGGTCTCTCTCAGTGAGTGTCTCTCATTGTGACTGTGATGGTTGTTAAGTGTGTGTGTGTTTCTACCACTTTATGTGTAGGTCTTTCAGTGTGTGTCTCCATGTCAGTTTGCCTTTCTCTGTGTCTCTCTGTGTCTGTCATTATGTTTTTTCTCAGTTTGTTTTTCAGTCTCTCAGTGTGTGTCTCTCTCAGTGCATCTCTCTCATTGTGGTCATGCCTGGATTTTAGTGTGTGTGTGTGTATTTCTCCCTGTGTATGTGTAGCTCTCTAAGTGTGTTCTCCCTCTCCAGTTTGCATATCTCTGTGTATCTCTTTGTGTGTCTCTCACGGTGTGTTGACTTTCCCTCAGTGTGTGTGTGTCACTCTCAGTGTGTGTGTCTCTCTCTTAGGGTGAGTCAGTCTGTTCTTCAGTGTGTGTGTGTGTTTCTTGATTTCAGGAGTGTGTGTCTCTTCCTGGTTGAAGGTGTCTCTCAGTATGTGTGTCCTACTCACGTTGCCTGTCTCTGTATGTCTGTGTGTCTCTCAGTATATGTGTCTCACAGTGTGTTTTTCTCTCTTTGTCAGTGTGTGTCTCTCTCAGTGTGTTTCATTGTGAGAGTGTCTGGTCAAGGAGTCTGTGTGTTTTGCTCTGAAAGTGAATATCCTTCAGTGTGTGTGTCTTTGTCAATGTGTGTGTCTCTGTCAGGTGGAGTGTGTTTCTTTCTCAGTGTTTGTGTCCGTGTGTGTTGCTCTCAGAAGCGTGTGTCTCTTCCTGTATGAGTGTGTCTCAGCGTGTGTGTCCCTGTCAGTTTACCTGTCTCTGTGTGTCTCAGTGTGTGTCTCTCAGTATGTTGGTCTCTCAGTGTGTTTTTCACTCTGTCTCAGTGTGTGTCTCTCTCAGTGAGTCTCTCTCATTGCGAGTGTGTCTGGTTGTTTTTAGTGTGTGTGAGTGTTTCTCCCCCTGTATGTGTAGGTCTCTCAATGTGTGTGCCCCTGTCAGTTTGCCTGTCTCTGTGTGTCTCTGTGTGTGTCTCGCAGTATGTATGTCTCTCACTGTGTTTTTCACTCTCTCAGTGTGTGTCTCTCTCAGTGTGTGGCTCTCATTGTGAAAGTGTCTTGTTGTTCGTGTGTGTGTGTGTGTTTCTTCCCCTAGATGTGTTGTCTCTCAGTGTGCATACCCCTCTCCAGTTTGCATGTCTCTGCGTGTCTCAGTGCATACTTCTCATGTTTTGACACTCTCTCAATGTGTGTTTCTCAGTGTGAGTGTGTGTTTCTCAGTGCTTGTGTGTGCGTGCATATCTTGCTCTCAGGAGTGTTTCTTCCTGGATGAGTGTGTCTCTCAGTTTGTGTGTCCCTGTCAGGTTGCCTGTCTCTGTGTGTGTCTCTCAGTGTGTTTTTCACTCTCTCCAGTGTGTGTGTCTCTCAGTGCATCTCTCTCATTATGGTCGTGCCTGATTTTTAGTGTGTGTGTGTGTTTCTCCCTCTGTATGTGTAATTCTCTCAGTTTGTGTGTCCCTCTCAGTTTGCTTGTCTCTGTGTATTTCTGTGCATACTCTCAGTATGATTTGACTCTCTGTATGTGTGTCTCTCTCAGGATGAGTGGTCTGCTTCTCAGTGTGTGTGTATCTTGCTCACAGGAGTGTGTGTCTCTTCCTGGATGAGGGTGTCTCTCCATGTGTTTGTTTCTCTCTTTGCCTGTCTGTGTGGGTCTCTCTGTATGTGTCTCTGAGTGTGTTTTTCATGCTCTCTCAGTGTGTCTCTCTTTCAGTGAGTCTCTCTTTGTGACTGTGGTGGTTGTTAGTGTGTGTGTGTTTCTCCCTCTGGATGTGTATGTCTCTCAGTGTGCATGCCCCTCTCAGTTTTCATGTCTCTGCATCACTCTGTGCATATCTCTCAGTATGTTTTGACTCTCTCAGTGTGTGTCTCTCTCAGTGTGAGTGTGTCTGCTTCTCAGTGTATGTGTGTGTGTGTGTGTGTGTCTTGCTCTCAGGCCTGTGTGTCTCTTCCTGGATGCAGGTGTTTCTCAGTCTATGCATCCCTTTCAGTTTGCTGTCTCCGTGTGTATCTCAGTATGTGTGTCTCTAAGTGTGTTTTTCACTCTCTCTCAGTATGTGTGTCTCTCTAAGTACATGTGTGTCTCAGTGTGTTTTTTTCTCTCTCATTGTACATCTCGGTCAGTGTGTACCTCTCATTGTGAGTGTGCCTTGTTCTGAGTTTGTATTTTTCTCCCACTATATATGTATGTCTCTCAGAGTGTCTACCAGTCCTTTTGCCTGTCGCTGTGTGTCTGTGTGTGTCTTTCACTGGGTTAGGAGTCTCTGATGTGTGTGTCTCTCTCAGTGTGTGTTTCTCTCAGTGAGTCTCTCTCATTGTGACTGTGGCGGTTGTTAGTGTGTGTGTTTTTCCCCATGTATTTGTTGTCTTTTTATGTGTCCCCCTCAATTGAGATGACTGTGTCTCCCTGTGTCTCTCTCAGTGTGTGTGTCTCTCTGAGAGTGTGTCTGATATTCAGTGTGTGTCTCTTGCCCTCAGGAGTCTGTGTCTCTTCCTGGATGAGGGTGTATCTCCACGTGTGTGTCCTTCTCAGTTTGCCTGTCTCTGTATGTCTCTGTGGGTGTCTCTCCAGGATATGTGTCTCAGAGTGTTTTTCTCTCTTTGTCAGTGTGTGTCTCTTTCATGTGTTTCATTGTGAGAATGTCTGGTCATGGAGTGTGTGTGTGTGTGTCGCTCTGAATGTGAATACCTTTCAGTGTGTGTCTCTCTCTCCAATGCGTGTGTCTCTCTCTCAGTATTGGTGTGTGTGTTTGTGTGTTGCTCTCAGGAGTGTGTGTCTCTTCCTGGATGAGCGTGTCTCTCAGTGTTTGTGTCCCTGTCAGTTTGCCTGTCTCGTGTGTGTGTAACTGTGTGTCTCTCAGTATGTGTATGTCTCAGTGTGTTTTTCACTCTCTCTCAGTGTCTCTCTCTGTTAATTTTTCTCATTGTAAGTGTGCCTGGTTGTTTGTTAGTGTGTGTGAGTGTTTCTCCCCCTGTATGTTTATGTCTCTCAGTGTGTCTGCCCCTCTCAGTTGCCTGTCTCTGTGTGTCAGTGTGTGTCTCTTAGTGTGTGTGTCCCTGTCAGTTTGCCTGTCTCTGTGTGTCTCTGTGTGTGTCTCTCAGTGTGTTTTTCACTCCCTCTCAGTGTGTGTCTTTCTCACTGCATCTCTCTCATTGTGGTCGTGCCTGGTTTTTAGTGTGTGTGTGTGTGTGTGTTTCTCCCTCTGTATCTGTAGTTCTCTCAGTGTCCGTGTCCCTCTCAGTTTGCCTGCCTCTGTGTATCTCTGTGTGTGTCTCTCAGGGTGTTTTGACTCTGTCAGTGTGTGTTTGTCTCTCTCAGTGTGTGTGACTCTCTCAGGGTGAGTGTGTCTGCTTCTCATTATGTGTGTGTGTCTTGCTCTCAAGAGTCTGTGTCTCTTCCTGGATGAGGGTGTCTCTCCATGTGTTTGTCCCTCTCCAGTTTGGGTGTCTCTGTGTATCTCTGTGTGTGTTTGTCATTATGTTTTCTCTCAGTGTGTTTTGTACTCTCTCAGTGTGTGTCTCTCTCATTGTGTGTTTATCATTGTGAACATGCCTTTTTCTTCATGTGTGCATGTGTTTTTCTCCCCTTGGAAGTGTATGTCTCTGTGTGTGTGCCCCTCTCAGTTTGCATGTCTCTGTGTGTCTCTGTGCATATCTCTCAGTGTGTTTTGACTCTCTCTCACTGTGTGGCCTCTCAGTGTGAGTGTGTCTGTTTCTCAGTGTGTGTGTGTGTGTGTATATCTTGCTCTCAGTAGTGTGTGTTTTTCCTGGATGAGTGTGTCTCTCATTGTGTTTGTCCCTGTCAGTTTGCCTGTCTCGGTATGTCTCTGTGTCTGTCTCACAGTGTGTTTGCTCTCTCAGTTTGCCTGTCTCTGTGTGTCTTTGTGTGTGTCTCTCAGTATGTGTGTCTCTCAGTGTGCTTTTTACTCTGTCTCAGTGTGTGTCTCAGTGAGAGTTTCTCATTGTGAGTGTGCCTGGTTGTTAGTGTGTGTGAGTGTTTCTCCCCATGTATGTGTAGGTCTCTCAATATGTGTGCCCCTGTCAGTTTGCTTGTCTCTGTGTGTGTCTGTCATTGTGTTTTCTCTTAGTGTGTTTTCACTCTCTCAGTGTGTGTCTCTCTTAGTGTGTGTGTCTCATTGTGAAAGTGCCTGGTTCTTCGTGTGTGTGTTTGTATGTTTCTCCCCCTGGATGTGTTGTCTCTCAGTGTGCATGTCCCTCTCAGTTTGCATAGATTATAAATTTGGGACCCTGAGAAAGTTACTTTACCACTCTGAGGAAGAGGGTTTTAACCTTGAAAATGTGCACACCAGTAATTATTATACAGGGTTATGAGAAGGATTAAGTGAAAAAAATCACATGCACTCAGTATATACAAAATGATAAGGGTTGGAGCTGGTTCACTTATTTGGTGAGGATGAGTCTAGGAAAGCAGCCAACTGAGGGTTTCCTTTACTTTCCAGATGACAAGCTGTCCATTCAAGGGTCTAAGCCTTCAGGAAAATACAAGAGCAAAATTGTCTGGCAGTGTTAACGCTTGTGACCCATCCACGGGCATGTGCATGAACTACAACTCAATGTTTCTCTCTGAGTGCCTCCCCATCCTCTCTAGAGAGCTATAAAGTCCAGGAGCAGAAGGACTGAGTCTTTTCAGAAATCTATGTACAAACATGTTCTCTCTGCCCGTGGTCACTGAATGAATGAGTGAGCACAGCTTCCCCCACTAACCTCATCTGCCCCTCACCATAAGGTACCCCATTTTCCCCCAGCTAGGTTCAAACTCCCAGCAATGCCGACGCTGAGGTGAAAGGAAAAATAGGTTACTAGCAGCATAGGAAGATGCAATAATTATCCCTTCTGTCTTAACAATGAGGTTTTCAGGGAATCCACATTCCTCCCAAGCCCCTCACCTGAGCAGTTTGTGCAGTTGATATTTGAGGTAGAAGAAAGACAACCTGAGCTTCTGGAGGTTTTCCAGCTGCCCAAGCAGGAAGAGAAAATCCTGAAATTCCTTCCTATACAAGACTTGAAGGTGGTGTTAGACAAACTAAGGCTGTGCAGGTGGAGCATTCGAGGAAAAAGGGTGATGATCTCATTCAGACAAGCCTGATCCATTTCCAGATGATCAGTGCACCCCAGATCCAGAATCTGAAAGATACCTTTATTGGCAGACGTTCTATTGATTTGCAAATCTCTGCAACAGAGGTGCAAGAACCCAGAGCTCTGCTCAACTTTATTACAGAGGAAAGTGAGAAACTGCTGTGTTCTCAAGGTATTACTGAGGGAAATATCCACTAGTAATTCCATGGTTTCCTGACCTGACTCAACCTCAGACCAATCCCAGGGCACCTGGCACGATAATAAGTGTTTTCTAAGTGAAGGACAGCATGCTGAGAGAGTTTGCATGACTGTAAACAGAAAGGGAATGTGATCCTGACGTGAGAGCATGTTTTCTTACAGGTTGAGTTGTGTCTTAAATCTAGGATCCTCAGTTTGTGGCCCCTGTAAGGAAAGAAGACAGAACACATGAAATGTGGTGGATTGGAACACAACCCAGCCAGATCAATGGTGGGAACTGGAGGGAACACCTGAATCCTGGTTTTCACTTCATCACCATTCACCAAGAAGTCCATTCCACACAAACTGGGCATCTTTCATTCTTTCCCCACACTTCCTTCACCTCTGGTCTGACCCTATCTCAATGCCCATATCCCACTTCTATGTAATCACAGTCAAATTCATTCATAGTACCCTCAATCACCTCTATTCTTTCATCAACTCTATAAGACCATGAAATACTGAAGGTGACCCCAACTGCTGAACTCATTGGCTAGTGTTGGGAGAAGGTTAGATACTCCCCTGCCCCAGGCTACAGCATACCCCCTCCTGCTGACTCCCTATAAATCTTCTGGTCATAGACTTACCTAGAGGAAGGGTTCTGGGCTGGGGGATCGGCAGACCATCAATCATGGCTTCCAAGATGTCATAGTTTGACCCCTGTGCCTTCAGTGACCCAAGATGGAGACAGTGAAAAGGCCAGACCCTCACCATTGCCTTTAGGATCTTCTTATGCCCACCCAAGAAGGCAGTGCTGAACAGTGGAACAAAGAGATCTCTTGGGATGTTCTCCAGAGCATGCATCACTGCAGGCTCACTACTCAGCAGACTCTTTGCAGCAAGCTCGAGGAGTGTGGCTGTGATCTTTTGGTCCATCTTCACAAACCTGCTTCACAGTGGAGAATATTTAGAAGTTCTGGGAAGAAATCTATAGACTCTTGATTGTTTCCAGGGATAGCTATGGACAAAATGCTTATTGAATAAATATATGGGAAAATTATATGGCCAACTCAAGTGGCCTTTCCTCAGGGAATAGAATGAAAATAGACTTGTGTGTAGTTAATTATATATATGCACACATACACACATTTACATAAGATAAAATGCGATTATAAGTCATAGGTAAGTTAGCAGAAGCCAGTCTTGACCTTCCTCAAATTATTTCTTCCCCAAAAGATACAAACCAAGAAGAAGGAAAATGTGCATCAACATAAAAGCCTCACAATTCCCTTAAAATGGAGAATGCCAAAATTCCAAATAATTGTGAATAAAACAAAAATCATGAAATCTCAGCATGATTTTTCATACTCCCATGAGTGTAGGCTTTGTGGCAAGAAAAAGACAGACATAGAAATCTTCCAAGAGACAGAGAGGAAGGAAGGTGGGAAAGGGCTTAAAGCAGATCTAAAACTATAGCAGAATGACTGAGCACAGAATAAATCTAAAATTACTGAAAAGGGGTCCTAGAATATGAGAGCATGGACTACAGGGGAGGAATTCCTAATAGGAGTTTTGTAAGGGACACAGATGACTTAAAAGTGCAGTTTCTGAAAGATACAGCTTTTAGGGAAGAATAAGGCAATGACGAAGGGAGAAGCCTCTGTTGGCACTTGGGTAATGATGGGAAAATAAACAGAAGGGAAAATTAAGGATCTTGCAATACATAAGAAAACCACAAATCAGAGTACTCATGACTTCTCCCTCAATCTCCAAAACAAACAAACAAAATGAAAAGTTGACATAAAGGCTTTATATTCAACTAAGGAAGCTACTAGAGCAGGGTCAGTCTTCAGACTGGCCCACTAACCCAAATCAAGCCCACTGCTTGATTTTATACATAAAGCTTTATTGGAACAAAGCCACGATCTATCATTTTTGTATTGTCTCTGAATGCTTTGGCACTACAGTTGCAAAGTTGAGTAGAGTGACAGCAACACTGTGACCCAGAAACATACAATGTACCCTACACGTCTCTTTACAGAATATTTGCCAAGCAATCTTCTAAAAGAGGAACTGAGATTGTGTTCCAACAGGTAATGAGAAGGAAAACTTCACCAAACTATCTAACGTTGAGTATTTTACATGTAATACTAAAATCAACATGGAGGAAAGGGGATAAGATTAACGTACAAAAATTTTATGTTGTGAAAAAAAAAGAAAATGTGCAAGTAAAATGAGATAAGGGAGAACAGTATAAAAAATAGAACAACCTTTTTTGTCAAAGTGCAATAGGGGACTGTTAAATGACACTGGAGGAAAAAATGCATAGACTAGATCATACAGTGGTAAGGAAACTGGTGGTTCAGGATGAGTTTTAACAATGCATGAAACATTATGAAGACATGTCTTAATTGTAAAAGCAAACTCAAAATGAAGGTATAATCCTTAGGAATACTTAAGCACCAGGAGTACTGCAAACACCTTCCAAAAGTAAATAGGGAAGGACATGTAGAATAAATAACAGTAATAAGAGAAAACATCAACAATAGAAGATTTAATACATCAAACTCAGTCTAAGGCTGATCAGATTGTATGAGACTAGAGAATAGGGTGCTCCTGAGATGGCAGAGGAATAGGATGGGGAAACCAGCCTCTCCTCGACAAATTCAAAAAAGATCATTTGAATATCAAGCAACTCCCACAAAACAATTTCTGAACATTGGTGGAGGACACAAGGCACCCAATAATGCAGCCCAAACTCTTCAAGAGGAAGGAGGACAACATAAAAAAGATGACAACGGAGACAAAAGTTTTAGGGACGGAGACCTGTCCAGGGGAAGGAGTTGTGAAGAAGAATTTTCCACACAATAGGAAACCTTCTCACAGGCATGTCTATGGGGGAGTTTTAGAATCTCAGAGGGCAACATTCTGTTCCATTCAGTCT
>CAKJTW010000515.1:0-47432 GCA_917880005.1 Nanger dama | reverse complement strand
GTGGAATGACACAGACCAGTAAAAATTATTAGCAAAACATGTTATTGACATAAAGTTGGTATAAAAAATAAATCAGAGAGGAAACCCAGTCATAGAACAGACATTAAAAATAAATAAATAAACTGGCAGCTTATGAAAAAGGAGGCAAGAATGGCCCATCAACAATAATATTCCATTTTACATTATTTCAGCATTAATAAATAAGTTTATTGGTGAGGATATACAGAAATGGCAACTTTGTTTTCTGCTGGCTGGAGTTAGATTAGAATCCAGTTTGTTTAGCAATTTGGCAATAACCATAAATCTTAGAGGGCACACAATGCCTATCATGTCTCTCCTCCCTCAGGCAGATCATATATTTTAGGAGAATTGACCTTGCTCCTGGGTCTATGAGGCTCAATACTAAGTTCAATATACAGGAATCAGTTCAGTTCAGTTCAGTTGCTCAGTTGTGTCCTACTCTTTGAGAGCACATGGACTGTACCAACTCCCAGAGCTTGCTCAAACTCATATCCATTGCATCAGTGATTCCATCCAACCATCTCATCCTCTGTCACCCCCTTCTCTTCCTGCCTTCAATCTTTCCCAGCATCAGCGTCTTTTCCAATGAGTTGGTTCTTTGCATCAGGTGGCCAAAATATTGGAGTTTCAGCTTCAGCATCAATCTTTCCAATGAATATTCAGGACTGATTTCCTTTAGGATGGACTGGTTGGATCTCCTTGCAGTCCAAGGAACTCTCAAGAGCCTTCTCCAACACTATAGTTCAAAAGCATCAATTCTTTGGTATTGAATTGCTGAGCTGGATCCATTCAGTCCAATTCTCACATCCGTACATGACTACTGGAAAAACCATATCTTTGACTAGACAGAACTTTGTTGGTAAAGTAATGTCTCTGCTTTTTAATATGCATTCTAGGTTGGTTATAGTTTTTCTTCCAAGGAGCAAGCATCTTTAATTTCATGGCTACAGTCACCATCTGCTGTGATTTTGGAGCCCAGAAAAATAAAGTCTCTCACTGTTTCTATTGTTTCTCCATCTATTTGCTATAAAATGCTTTACTGACTATGCCAAAGCCTTTGACTGTGGTGGATCACAATAAACTGTGGAAAATTCTGAAAGAGATGGGAATACCAGACCACCTAACCTGCCTCTTGAGAAATCTGTATGCAGGTCAGAAGGCAACAGTTAGAAATGGACATGGAACAACAGACTGGTTTCAAATAGGAAAAGGAGTATATCAAGGCTGTATATTGTCACCCTGCTTATTTAACTTATATGCAGAGTACATCATGAGAAATGCTGGACACAAGCTGGAATCAAGATTGCCAGAGAAATATCAAGAACCTCAGATATGCAGATGACACCACCCTTTGGCAGAAAGTGAAGAGGAGCTAAAGGGCCTCTTGATGAAAGTGAAAGAGGAGAGTGAAAAGTTGGCTTAAAGCTCAACATTCAGAAAATGAAAATCATAGCATCCGGTCCCATCATTTCATGGGAAATAGATGGGGAAACAGTGGAAACAGTGTCAGACTTTACTTTTGGGGGCTCCAAAATCACTGCAGATGGTGACTGCAGCCATGAAATTAGAAGACACTTCCTCCTTGGAAGAAAAGTTATGACCAACCTAGATAGCATATTCAAAAGCAGAGACATTACTTGGCCAACTAAGGTTTGTCTAGTCAAGGCTATGGTTTTTCCTGTGGTCATGTATGGATGTGAGAGTTGGACTGTGAAGAAGGCTGAGCACCGAAGAATTGATGCTTTTGAACTATGGTGTTGGAGAAGACTCTTGAGAGTCCCTTGGACTGCAAGGAGATCCAACCTGTCCATTCTGAAGGAGATCAACCCTGGGATTTCTTTGGAGGGAATGATGCTAAAGCTGAAACTCCAGTACTTTGGCCACCTCATGTGAAGAGTTGACTCATTGGAAAAGACTCTGATGCTGGGAGGGATTGGGGGCAGGAGGAGAAGAGGACAACTGAGGATGAGATGGCTGGATGGCATCACCGACTCGATGGACGTGAGTCTGAGTGAACTCTGAGAGATGGTAATGAACAGGGAGGCCTGGAGTGCTGCAATTCATGGGGTCACAAAGAGTCAGACACGACTGAGCAACTGAACTGAACTGAACTGATGGGACCAGATTCTATGATCTTAGTTTTCTGAATGTTGAGCTTTAAGCCAACTTCTTCCCTCTCCTCTTTCACTTTCATCAATAGTCTCTAATTCTTTTTGCTTTCTGCCATAAGGGTTACGTATCTGAGGTTATTGACATTTCTCCTGGCAATCTTGATTCCAGTTTGTGCTTTATCCAGCCTGGCACTTTGCATAAAGTACTCTGCATATAAGTTAAATAAGCAGGGTGACAATATAAAGTTTTGATGTACTCCTTTCCCAATTTGGAACCAGCCTGTTGTTCCATGCCCAGTTCTAACTGTTACTTCTTGACCTGCATACAGATTTCTCAGGAGACAGAGCAGGTGGTCTGGTATTCCCATCCCTTTAAGAAGTTTCCACAGTTTATTGTGATCCACACAGTCAAAGGCTTAGGTGTAGCCAATAAAGCAAAAGTAGAAAGTTTTCTGGAACTCTCTTGCTTTTTCGATGGCCCAACAGTTCCTCTGCCTTTTCTGAATCCAACTTGAACATCTGGAAGTTCACGGTCCATGTACTATTGTTGTGTACAGAAATTCTACCTGGCTGTGGAGCAGCTGGAAGAATTAAGGAGATCCCATTCGACCAAAGTCAGGACTTATATGCAATGCACATCTCCTTGTTTTCTGTGAACTAGTTAGTGTGAATCCCATTGGCAATCATTTTGGAGCCATGAGGGGAGGAGCTTGCAATAAGGGTGCCAATGCTGAGTGACTGGGGCAGAGAAATGGAGAGAAAGGACTTCTTGGTCTTATCTCATCACTATACGTGTGTGTGTGTGGGGTGCGCGCGTGTACACTCAGTTGCTCGGTTGTTTCTGACTCTTCATGACCCCATAGAGAGAAGCCCATGAGGCGCCTCTATCCATGGAGCTTTCCAAGCAAGAATGCTGCTGCTAAGTCGCCTCAGTCGTGTCCAATTCTGTGTGACCACACAGACGGCAGCCCACCAGGCTCCCCTGTCCCTGGGATTCTCCAGGCAAGAACTCTGGAGTGGGTTGCCATTTCCTTCTCCAATGCATGAAAGTGAAAAGTGAAAGTGAAGTTGCTCACTTGTGTCCGACTCTTAGTGACCCCACAGATTGCAGCCCACCAGGCTCCTCCGTCCATGGGATTTTCCAGGCAAGAGTACTGGAGTGGGGTGCCATTGCCTTCTCCACTAAGCAAGAATACTGGAGTGAGTTTCCATTTTCTCCTCCAGGAGCTTCCCTAAAATTATTAATATTTGTTTTTGGACCTTTCAGTCTTAAGGACCAAAAAAGTATTCTTTGCTAATTGTCATTTTGAGTTTTTATTTATCCTTGTAACCACAACCAACACAACCTTAAAATGAATAGGATTTAACTAGACACAAGGAAAAGAGGTCATTTATCCAGAGCTGTGGGATAAGAAGAATATTGTGTTACTGTGTTTATTTTCTCGGCTTTGAATATGTTCTCCCATACCACCCTGTTCCAAGGTTACCCATTTTCACAGTTACTTGTAACTGCTTCTTTCCTACTTAAAGAAGAGATGCCATATCTATCATGGCCACCATTGAATACATAGATGCCAGTTCAGTGCCAAGCCTATAGCAGGTACTTCATAAAAATTTGCCTAATCAATGTTGAATGAAAAGGATAAAGCAGAGCTGGTAGGTAGGATCAAAGGTGAGGGTAGAATGATTTGAGAGAATAGCACTGAAACATGTATATTATCATATGTGAAATGGATCACCAGTCCAGGTTCAATGTATGAGGCAGGGTGCTCAGGGCCGGTGCCCTGGGATGACCCTGAGGGATGGAATGATGGGGAGGGAGGGGGAGGGGGGGCTCAGGATGGGGGGACACATGTACACCTGTGGCTGATTCATGTCAATGTATGGCAAAACCCACTACAATGTTGTAATTAGCCTCCGATTAAAATAAATAAATTAAAACAAACAAACAAAAAAACCCCAATAGTTCACACAATCCACTTAGAGCAGAATTTACTGGGCATCATATTCAGCCCTTGGACCAAGAGGCAGTGAGGAATGGCCAGTGCAAAATACTTAGAGGAGAGATACAACAGAAGAACGTCATGGGAGAAACAAATTTGCAAATTCACTCATGCATTCATTTATTCATAAGAAATGGCATTTAGGACACAAATAGGATGGCTCACTTACTGTAGGCCAGAAATTATTCTAAAGACTTAACTTTTACTTTCTTTCATCCTCATGACATCCCTCCACATAGGCAATTGATGGAAATGACTACGTATATGTGCTTATTTTTTGAGCAACACTAGTTGGATAAAGGAATACACCCAAGCCCTGTGTTCGTCTCTTCTATCATGTTACTTTCCATGAAGAGTGACTGGATGCCACTCATGAGACAGCAAAGCCAAAAGCAACTGCTGGGGCAAAGAGAATAATCCTGGCAAGTGGTGCTCCATTGACCTGGAAAGCCTTTTTTCAAACCTTGATGTACAGGACCTTTAAAAGCCCCACCAAACAAAGTTTACTCCTAACAAAGTTTAAATCATGGAGAGAATGATAATCCAATCTGTATGGACACAAAGAGAATTCTGTCTTGGTTAGTACAAAAGTAAAGTTTTTGCAAGATGATAATAGCAGACAAGGGGAAGACAGATAGTGGACTCATTTAGAATACGGACTATTTATTTATTTGTTCAGTCACTAAGTCGTGTCCAACTCTTTGTGACCCCATCAACTGCATCACGCCAGGCTCTTTTGCCCTTCACTATCTCCTGGAGTTTCCTCAAATTCATGTCCATTGAGTCAGTGATGCTGTCTAACCATCTTTTCCTCTGCCACACCCTTTTCCTTATAGCTAAGGAAGGAGGCTGTTTTCCTTATCAGATGCTTGAGAATCTCTTCTGTGGCATGAATGAGCAAGGAACAAATATAGCTTTAAGAGTATCTTACAGAATGAAGTAACTCAGAAAGAGAAAAGCAAATATCAAATATTAATGCATATATGTGGAATTTAGGAAAATGGTATAGATGATGTTATTTCCAAAGCAGAAATAGAGAGACAGATATAGAGAACAAACGTATGGATACCAAGCGGGGAACAGGTGGGACGGGAGGAATTGGGAGGTTGGGGTTGTCACATATACACTATTGATACTATGTATGAAATAGAGAGGGCTTCCTGAGGCTTTCTTGGTGGCACAGTGGTAAAGAGTCCACCTGCCAATACGGAAGATTTGGGTTTGATCCCTGGGTGGGGAGGATCAGCATAGGAAATGGCAACCCACTTCAGCATTCTTTTGGGCTTCCCTGGTAACTCAAAGTATAAAGAATCTGCCTGCAGTGCAGGAGAGCTGGATTTGATTCCTGGGTTGGGAAGATCCCTGGAGAAGGGAATGGCTCCCCACTCCAATATTCTTTTCCTGGAGAATTCCATAAACAGAGGAGCCTGGTGGGCTATAGTCCATGGGTCATATAGTCAGACATGATTGAGCAGCTAACAGACACACATAAAACAGACAACTGAAGGGAATATACTGTATATGTATAGCACAGGGAATTCTACTTAATGCTCTGCAGCGACCCAAATGGGAAAAAAAGTCCAAAGGGAGGAGATACCATATGTATACATATGGCTAATTCGTGTTGCTATGCAGTAGAAAGTAACACAACATTGTAAAGCAACAATTCTTCAATTAAAACAAATAATTTAAAAAAAGACTATAGAAGAAATGTACTAGACTTAGTGACATTGCCACAGGCAGCAGAACTTAATGGATAAGAGTGTCGATGGTAGAGTTAGAATTCTCTGACTCTAGGAGATGGGTTACTATCCCATCTCCTCCATTCAGAGGAACTATGTGAATTTTATGGAAGATGACACAGAGTTTGGAATTGGAGTCATTGTTGTAAACAGTCTTTTCTACAATAAGAGAAGCATAGGCATGTGGACAGAGATTTGGGAGGAAGAGAAAAAGGGGGCCAGTGGGGACAGCAAATGGGCCAAAGGAAAGAACGATGGATGAGAACAAAGGAAAGGAATGTACCTGAGAATAGAGGGTAGATGGCGTTTCTACAACAGGGAACCAAAGGAATCCAGTGTCACTGAGAGATCCGAGGGATTGAGGCTTGAGGCAAGATCTGGGGTAAGTTTCACAAAGGCAGTTTAGGTACCATTATGGGAGCAGAGATTCAACTATAGATGGTTGCAGCAGGAAACACCAGGGGAAATTTAGATGACCTGATAGCTAATAATGCCGTGCAGCTAACATCATCCTCAGGATAAGAGGCAGTGTGGCTCCACTCCTGTGTCCAGATCTGCTCTGTGACTAGGGAAAAGGGTTACTTTCCTTTCTCAGTACACATTCAGCCTCCTTGCAGTTAGGTATGGCTAAGGCACTGAGTTATCACCCCTGGGATGTGAGCTGAGTGATAAGCACCCATCATGAGTTTCCATGGACCATCCTCCTGCTCATTGTCAATTTCGAGCTTCACAAGAGGAATCCAAGTATGTAGAGGAAGAGGTACTCATTGGAGGAAGGGGGCCTTGATCCCCAGATGACTACATGGAGGAAGGAGCATCCTGTCTGCTCCCCACGACCATCACTGGACTATGACATGAGTGAGAAATTCAGTGTTATTGTGTTACGCCACTGTTATTTTAAAGTTCTTTGTGGCTGCGGTTAATCTATCCTGCAATTATAATAATTACCCTGGACCTCTGCTTCTTCATTTATAAAATATGGCTTCCCAGGTAGCTCAGTGATAAAGAACCTGCCTGCCAATACAGGAAATGTGGGTTCAATCCCCATGTCAGGAAGATCCCCTGGAGTAGGAAACAGCAACCCATTCCAGTATACTTGCCCGGGACATTCCATGAACAGAGGAGCCTGGTGGGCTACAGTCCACAGAGTTGCAAGAATTTGATAAGACTTTGCAACTAAACAATAACAACTAATAGCCACTTACCCAACAGTTTTCCTTTTTTTCTTGCTAATAGGATCCTAATGATGATGGGTTAATTATCATTCTTTTGCTTCAATGGAGTCTGAGTCCCTCTTCAGCCCTAATCATGAGATGGGGTCTGAGGGTGTGTGTGTGTGTGTGTGTGTGTGTGTGTGTGTGTGTGGTGCACACACATGTATGTGTGCTGGCCAATATAAACCAGGTGTGGTATTCTGTCTCTTGTTTGTGACTGGCCCAGTAACGGGCACGGATTACTGAGATGTGGAGGAAAGTCTTCTGGAAAATCTTTCACATTCTTAAATAAGAACTCAAAAAGCAACATTTATTCCTCTTTTCTAATTTTGCACACTGTTATGTGAGGATGTGATGCCTGGAATTACAACGATCACCTGTAATCATTAAGAGAAAACTGTAACAGTTGACAGGCTGAAGATGGCAGACTCTCAAGGCTGTGGGGCCAATTCTGGAAGCATCCAACTGCCAGAAGTGCTTTAGATGGGATAATGATATTTTCTTTTATTTTTATCTTTCCTTGTTGGTTCTCTGCTACTCATGTCAGAAATACCCTAACCAGATTTCAGTTAGGACTAAATCAGCGAAGACATAAGAATTGCAGGCCATGCGCTAGGTGATCAACAGCATCATCGTAGTAATGACCGCCATCACCATCATCATAGAATCATGGATTTCCTGAGCCCAGCCCAGTCTTCTACATCACTGACACCCTGATCTCAATAGGAGAGTAAAATCTCCTTTCAGACTGTGACACAATGTATTCCAAGGGGTGGAATAATAGCCTTAGAAGGGCCGCCAGAGTCTTGCCTCTTTTGGAAATTGAGGCAGAGATTTGATGATTGATGGCACTGGAATATACCTTTTCAATAATGAGATATTTGTAGGATAAAGTGAAACCTTTGGATAACAGGTGTCTTATACAAATACAGGTATTACTAGCTGGATAATATTTAACAAACACTCCCTTCTTATCACAAGCAATTCAAGGCAATAGCATAGGCTATTACAGCTCCTGGCAAGCAGCAGGTGGGCAAAGTGTGGAATCCTTACGTTATTTCTAGTAATTGATGAATAGCGATAAACGCAGAGCCTCTCACCATCCTGTTTCCTTCCTTCACTCAGGTTGTTCAGAAAGACAAATGTTGCTCTAAGAAAGATAACGCCAATATAAAGACTGTCTTCATCCTCCTAGAACCCAATAAAGAAAATCAAGTCAGATATGTGTGATGGAGAACTAGATGAAATGAGAGGATCTTTGCTTGCACAAGAATGATGATGATGATAATGGCATCATGAGAAGACGGAGTAAAAGAGGAACAAAAACTCTTTTCTGGTTTCCTCTCTCTGTGCCTTTCCTACGTAAACTTATCGCTCTCATTTTAAAGTATATGCCTTGTTTATTTATTTGTGCCATGCTGTGTAGCTTATGAGATCTTAGTTCCCCAACCAGGGACCGAACTTGTACCCACTTCAGTGGAAACGCGGAGCCCTAACCACTGGACCACCAGGAAATTCTCTGTAATCTCTTTAAGTCTGATGCTCTAACAAACCAGTGAAGTTGTCTCCATTATTCATATTGATCAGATGGGGAAAATGATGTAGTGAACTTGACTGATGTATCTGGGATCACAACCAAAAAGTACAGGTAAAGGTCTTAACATCAGGTCCCTGAGTCCAAACACCATGTTACTTTTGCTTAAATACATCTCCTTTCATTTCTTTCTATCAAGCGTGAAACTCTTGGGTGTTCAAAACTTAAGACTCAGAAATTACAGTCCTCCTACCCTTAGACACATAGGAAGGTGCATCCATGAGGAGCAATGCTGTGGAGGGTCCCAGAAGACCTGACTCAGAGTCTGACTAAAATACTATAAATGCTTCGTGATCTGGGGAAAACATCTCTCTCTCAGATCTCTTCTTTAGTTTTAAAAGGCCCCTTACTAGATTGTGTCTCAGGTTTATTATAGTGTAATAATTCTTTTCTCTTCTGTTTTGCTTTATACCAATTGACCTCTATTAAAAGAAAATAAATTTAACATGGAGAAAAACACTCCTGCTCATGTGTGCTATTTATGCTCATCCTATATAGATGTTTTCTTAATGTGCATAAAGAAAAGTCCTTATGAATGTCATTTTTCATAAATATGCTGCAAGTTGTAATTGTACAGAACTGAACATTTTAGTCATAAGGACTTCTCTGGGTCACAAAGCTAACATTATATAAAAATTGGCCAACAAACACTCTCATAAATCAAATTCAATCCAGAACCAAGTTGTTGGATTATTGAGTGCACATCTCACTCTGTTCCAAACTCTCTTGGCTGGATCACTTTTCTGGAAGATGAAACTGTGAGGATTATTCCTCTTGCCACAGACTAGATATCCAGCTAGACCTCTGACATTGCTCCTTAAGATGAACTAGATTTCTTCCTGGCTATGTGACCCCAGCCTCTCTTGTTCCAAAATATTTAGCCCCAAACACTCAAGGTCAATACAGAACTTCTTTCTTCTCCTTAAAGGGCATTTTTTTTTTTCTTCTGGCACCTGGACAGCATCCATTCATGTTACAAACCACACCTACCTTGTAGGCACATGTGTTTCTCATTTATTCTTCAGAACAATCATGTCATGCAGGAAAATGATAGTCCCATTTCATAGAAAGGGAAATTGACTCAGAGTGATCTGATCCCATGTCAAAGCTGATGGTACTCCTGAGAGCTTAAACTAATCTTCTAGCCTCCTGTCTTCCTCTGTCTTCCTTCTCTAGCCCATCTCTACAAATTGTTTCAATGAACCGTTATCCTTGTTGACAGTGTGATTTCTATGAAACTTTGTATACCCTCACTTCTTTTCATGATCTATTAATTTTCTCTGCCTCAATTTTCCCATCTTTTAAAAAGACAAAAATTAATAAGGTTGAGTTACCTGTGTTTGATCTGTCAAAGTAGTTTGAATTCTTCTGAATCAGGATGAATGCAAATTGCCTTGTTATTTCACTAATTAATGGTATCTGCTTGGTAATGCAACTATTAGTACACAATAAATGATAAGGCCTATAATTATGGATGACAGTAATTGCTTTTTATTTTATTTTGCTCTTACCTTCATCCAAGTTTATCTCCCTGAGTTATAGCTACCTCTGTAGGGGTTAGCAAAACATATTAAAAAAAGTCTAAACAATAGGTTCTTTTCTCAAGGGTTTGGAAATTGATGAATCATCTTACTCTGCTTGCAGCCTTCAAGCTGTGTGTTTTGACACATGGGCGGAAGAGTGGGCTCTTTGAAATTCGAGCTGATCATGTCACCTGCCTGGCGCATGACCTATTCCACACGCCACCTGACCCCCTGTGCCCAACGTCACCTGGAGCCTGAAATCTGGAAGCGGAAAGTCCTTGACTGGAGTCAGCGGAGAGAAAATCATCACCTGCTTGGGCAAAAACATGCCTAGTGACTGCGTCACTGTTTGTTAAGTGGGATCAGCTAATAGTTGCACAGCGGGTCTTCAAAGCCCTAGGCAGGGGCTGATGAAGTTTCTGTAAATGACTCCTGGTGTGGAGGCCTTGGACTTTGAATTTCAGGTACACTGGCACGTTTTGAGCTTGCCGACAAGCTCTCTGGTGCGCTCTGTTTGGTTAAACTGTAGTGGAAAAGAACTGACTTCAGTTCCACCACCCCTCATCTGGATCCAGCTGCGCTCCTGCCTCAGGGCTTTGCATGTAGAGTTCCCTCTGCCTGGACACCCTTCTCCTGGACATGCTTCCTCCTGTATACCAGCAATTTACTCCTGTGTTTCATTTAATCCATCGTCACCGTGTTGAGCTCAGTCGTGTCTGACTCTCTGAGACCTGATGGACTATGTCAGAGGATGGCTCCTCTGTCTATGGGATTTCCCAGGCAATTATACTGGAATGGGTGGCCATTTCCTTCTCCAGGGATCCAGGATCGAACCCGTATCTCCTTCATTGGCAGGCAGATTCCTTACTACTGAGCCACCTAGGAAGCCAATTACCTCTTTTCGAATCACCTCTTTAGAGACTTTCCAACTGCTCTCTTTGTCCTTACCCTGCCTTGTACTTCTTCATAGTACAATATCCTATTGATATTGTACATAGTTGTTTGATTAGTCATCTGTGGTTTGTCTTCTGCACAAGCCACAACTCTTTATCCATTGCTCTGTCCAAAGTAGCACCGATTTGTAGCAGATCCTCAAGAAATGTTTCCTGACTAATGAATGAGTGAAGGAAATCTCTTCCCTCACTTTGCAAGTGGAAACATTGAAAAACAGAGGGAATAAGCTGGTCAAGTCTGACAGCCACTTAGTGGCAGAGTTAGTATTAACACTTTGATTTTCTGGCTCAAACAATCCTGTTTTTTTTTCTTCCATTTAACACTGTTCTCCAAATATTTGGCAACTAAGACATCCTTGACTCACCATGTGTTTAGCGATCTTTAACCACTTTGTGTCTGCAGTGATAACTAGAACTTCATGAAGGATAAGAGCTTATTAACTTCGTTCTTGAATTTGTCTGTTTTTTAACTTCTCAGAGCAAAACTGACTGAAAGTTGCTTAAGCTACTTGCTAAATTTTAAAACACTTTAATATAAATGATTACGAGCATTTATTATGCAAATGTGGATATACATTAAGTGCAAAATAATAAAGTTTATAATCCCATATGTCATCTTTTGGGTATAGATCATATATATTCAATAACTAGAATCATGCTTTTGGAAAGTCTTCTAATTTGTGTTTTTACATGTTATATCTTAGACACATTCTGATTCACAAAATCTAACATTGGCTTAGGGACTGCATGTATTCCAGTATCTGAGTGTGCCACAATTTTACTTAACCTTTTTCCTATTACTCTATCATTAGGGTTATTTCCATTTTTAGTTTTTGGATTTGTAAGCTTTAGTTCTTTTTTAGTGCTTTTATTCTTGTCGAAACTATGCAGTTAACAAACTAAGTCCTTACTAAAAATACTGCAAATAATCTAAAATCCCGGGTTGGAAGCTCAAAGCTCACTTTCAAATCAGTGCACACTGATGATTTCATTCATTTGGGCTTCCGGTCTTTGATGTGGAAAGTGGAAACCCGGGGTCAGTGGTGCTAGACACATTGGCCAATCTGAGAGCAAATAGAGGCTTGGAGCCTGTGTTTATGTTTCTGTCCTACGTGTGCAACTCTGGCCTTTGTAGCAAAGGGGACAGAAAGCCAGACTCTGTACCTTAACAACCTGTAACAAGTTGTACTGGGTTCAAGTCAGCATGACTCAGCCTCAGAGTGAAACTCCAGAGTTCTGCAAAGTTCAGCAAAGCTCTGCATAGTTCCGCATAGTTCTTGGTCCTGCCTCCCATTGCAGAGGGGGAGGGAAGGGCCTCAAAGGTTCTCTCCCTCTGAGAAAGCAGCCTGTGTTCAGTGTGTGGCCACACCTGCTGGGAGACTTTAGCCATAATTCTAGTTGGGGATGGCCTTCCTGCATGGCTCCCATACTTGGAAAGCTCCAGTCATTGCCACCTCTCCTTGTAGCCTTGCCTCTGTGATAACTGCCGCCATTGACTGAGCATCTTCTGGGTGCCAGCATGTAGCATGTTATGCCAGGTGTTTTCAATAGGTTGTCTTTTCTAACCCTCAAATAAGTCCTGAAGTCAAGTATCACCAGTTGTTTTCCAGATATAGACACAAGTTCAGAGAGGTTAAGAGAGCTGCCCAAAGTCACCCAGAAATGAGATTTATAACTGAACTACTTGACTTGCAAGTTCATGCATTATGCACGCTGCTGGTTTTTCAGAGTAAAGGTCTTTCTTTACACTCAATGAGCATTGACTTTGTACCAGAGTCTCTACTATTTTCCACTGAAAGAGCTGAATAAATGAGCTTCAGTGTCTTAAAATGGAAGAAAATAAGCACAAAGGACAAGATTTTGGGCTATTTAAGCCTCTATCCTTAGGACCTAGAATATTATATTCAGCACAGGAACTACCTCATCACGGAAACTCAATATATATTTGTGGAAGAAAAGAATGAATGAAGGATGGTGATACGTTGTAAAGCACTGAAAATCTCATCTGAAGATTTTACTTTGTTGCTGTGCAGCCTTTGGGAGCTATGAGCCTATCTCCTGATTTGTAAAAGTGGGGTAATTATCCTTGCCTGATTCCACTCAATATTAACATGGATCCAGTGGATCAGAGATTAGCTATGGATATCAGAGCTACTAAAAATGCAAACATCATTTTCCAAAGTATCAAGAACTATTATCCTGCAATCCCACTTCTGGGCATGTATTTGGAGAAAACCATGATTTGACAAGATACATGTACCCCAGGGTTCATGGCACCATGAATACTATCCAAGACATGGAAGCAACCTAAATGTCCTTCAGCAGAAGAATGGATAAAGAAGATATGGTATATTTATAGAGTGGACTATCACTCAGCCATAAAAGAATGAAATAATGCCATTTGCAGCAACGTGGATGAACCTGAAGATTATCATGCTATGCGAAATAAGTCAAAGACAAATACTGTATGATATTACTTATATGTGGGATCAAAAAATGATACAAATGAACTTATACAAAATAGAAATAGACTCAAGGCCACAGGAAAAAAAAAAAAACTTGCAGTTACCAAACTGGAAAGCAGGGGATGCCTTAGAAGTTTGGGATTAAGAGATACACACTACTGTGTATGAAACAGGTAAACAACAAAGACCTGCTGTACTGCATGACTATACTCAATATTTTGTAATGACGTATAAGAGAAAAGAATCTGTGAAACAGAGATATATATGTATGTATTGATATAACTGAGTCACTTTGCTATATACCTGAAACTAACACAACATTGTAAATCAACTATATATGCCAATAAAAATAAAGAAACAACCAAAGTATCAGGAGCTGTAATACCTGTTGGTGAATTAACCTGCCAATATTCATCTTGTGCCACATGCCGGGTATTGGATTAAGAGATTAACAGTCACGGCCTATGCATGTGACCTTTCCATAACAATACTGGTTGATGTAAACAGTTTAGCTTATACACCTGAGAAGGCACAGTGAGCCAGGGCAAATGCAGGGGTCAGAGCCCAGCTCTCGCGGCTGCTCAGTCATTGGCCATGGCGGCTTCACGAGAAAGTCATCCCACCTGAAACATTTCTCTAGGAAGAGGAATTAAGCGCTGATTCTAATAGCTTCCCACCAAGTTAGAATCAGCCACAGGAAGTCAATTCACTTGCCAGAAGTCACCCTGGGGACGCACAGCTGTGCAAACCCAGAAGCCTTAATTACCCTCAGATCTTCATCTTCCAAGTCCTTTCTGTTCAGCATCCAAGGCCATCTTTCTTCACCTCTGTCTGCTCTGCCATCCCTCTTCATAATTGCTGGGGAGTAGACGTGGAGGGAAGAAGTTATGCATATTGTGTGTGAAATTCAACTGAGGTGCCCAGGGCATTTGGGGAGAGGGATGGAACCCTGAGATTTTTGTACAGAAGCAACTTCCCAGATCAGCTCTTTGCAGGCACACCTCCTTTCTTCTTAAACCCTTGCAGTTCTTTCTTGCATCTCTGCGCTTCAGCTCGCTCTCTATATTTATGTTTGGAATGGTCTTTGTTGGACACAAAGACCTCTGTACCTTCCCTGTGGCCTTTATAATACAAGGGAAAGTCTCCCCACTCCCAGATTTCATCTCTTGCTCTCCAAAGCCCTCACTCCAGCTCACTTCTTCATACTCACGCTTCTTGATGGTCCTTGAATTCTCCATGGCCTTTTGCAGATCCCTCTGTGCCTCCTGTCATCTGGGTCTGGACTCCACTTTACTCCCCACTCCCTCATTTTTCCTAGTGTTCTGGTTTCTCTTCAGGGTCTAGTTCAGGCAACAGATTTTTGTGTAGGGTATTGCAGGTGGTATTACCTCCTTCCTCTTCTGTGCTCTTGTGGTAGAAGGTACCTAAGTCAATTCTGACACCTCTCCTGTTGCTACTTCTACATGTCTCTGACTTTCCTGCTGGACCATGAGCTCTGCTGCACAGGAATGATGTCACACTCATTTTTACCAGCACAGTGCTTGGTACGTAGCAGGTGCTTAGTACACATCTGGCAAGTTTAACTGAATCAAAGCCTCAAGCATGAGGAGTAACTGATCAAAACTGTAGAAAACTTGGGAAAGAATTTGAATAGTCCAAAGAAATTATTAATATAAAAGAGTAAAGAATAATATGGGGCTTCCCTTATAGCTCAGTTGGTAAAGAAGCTGCCAGCAATGCAGGAGACCCTGGTTCGATCCCTGGATTGGGAAGATCCCCTGGAGAAAGTCAAGGCTACCCACTCTGGTATTCTTGTCTGGAGAATTCCATGGCCTGTATGGTATGGTCCATGGGGTCACAAAGAGTCAGACACAACCGAGCTATTTTCACTTTCAAAGAATAATGTTTTAAAAATAGTAGTTATTACTTAAAGGTAAAGTTCTGGGTGTTAAAATACCCAAAACAAAACAAACAACCCAAAAGTGCAAGTGAAAATTTTTATTTCTAGGCTCCCTCTAGGACTTTCCAAGAAGCCAGGTTCTATTTATGTATTTAATTAACCTCTATCCCCAGTGGTTTCTTTTGATGACTTTCTGTTTGAGGAGCTTATAACACTGAACAGTCCTGAAACTGTGACTGATGTTGGCTTTGCTAGATTGATTTCCGGGTTCTGCTGGATTAGCAGTAAGATTGTAATATTTTGTTAGTTTGCCTGCCATCACCTCCTCTGTTCCTTTGCTTCCAGGTCCAGCCACCTTCTTGGCTCCTTGTCCTAGCACCAAAAGAGAAGAAGAGGAAGTGGAAAAGAAGAAAAAAGAGAAGGCAGATGAATTGTGATACTTCTGAATTACCTTTAAAATTCACTACAACCTGTTTTTTTTATTGTTGATATCAGTTGTTAGGTTGGCCTCATACTAGATAACATAGATGAGGTAAGGGTACCTCACATACCAAGCCTCATAATGTGAGATTTTGGAAGGATGAGAGCTGAAAAGCTTAAAGATTGAGAGCTGAAAGCTTATACCCTTCCCCCAACTTCTCCGCATCTCCGTGTAATAGAGTTATATATGTATGTATGTATGCATATACCACATTTGCTTTATGCTTTCATCCACTGATGACACTTGGGTTGTTTTCATAGCTTAGCTATTGTGAATAATACTGCAATGGGCATGGGAATGCAATTATCTCTACACAAACCTATTTTTATTTCTTTAACAAATCTTCAAGGTGATTCTGATAGTCAGACTACCATTGTCAATAGAAATATAATATGTTCAGTTCAGTTCAGTTGCTCAGTAGTGTCCGACTCTTTGTGACCCCATAAATTGCAGCACGCCAGGACTCCCTGTCCATCACCGACTCCCGGAGTTCACTCAGACTCACATCCATCGAGTCAGTAATGCCATCCAGCCATCTCATCCTCGGTCGTCCCCTTCTCCTCCTGCCCCCAATCCCTCCCAGCATCAGAGTCTTTTCCAATGAGTCAACTCTTCACATGAGGTGGCCAAAGTACTAGAGTTTCAGCTTTAGCATCATTCCTTCCAAAGAAATCCCAGGACTGATCTCCTTCAGAATGGACTGGTTGGATCTCCTTGCAGTCCAAGGGGCTCTCAAGAGTCTTCTCCAACACCACAGTCTAAAAGCATCAATTCTTCAGCACTCAGCCTTCTTCACAGTCCAACTCTCACATCCATACATGACCACAGGAAAAACCATAGCCTTGACTAGATGGACCTTAGTCGGCAAAGTAATGTCTCTGCTTTTGAATATGCTATCTAGGTTGGTTATAAGTTTTCTTCCAAAGAGTAATCGTCTTCTAATTTCATGGCTGCAGTCACCATCTGCAGTGATTTTGGAGCTAAAAAAAAAAAAAGTCTGCCACTGTTTCCACTGTTTCCCCATCTATTTCCCATGAAGTGATGGGACCGGATGCTATGATTTTCATTTTCTGAATGTTCAGCTTTAAGCCAACTTTTTCACTCTCCACTTTCACTTTCATCAAGAGGCTTTTTAGTTCCTCTTCACTTTCTGCCATAAGGGTGGTGTCATCTGCATATTTGAGATGATTGATATTTCTCCCGGCATTCTTGATTCCAGCCCGTGTTTCTTCCAATCCAGCGTTTCTCATGATGTACTCTGCATATAAGTTAAATAAGCAGGGTGACAATATACAGTCTTGACGTACTCCTTTTCCTATCTGAAACCAGTCTGTTGTTCCATGTCCATTTCTAACTGTTGCTTCCTGGCCTGCATACAGATTTCTCAAGAGGCAGGTTAGGTGGCCTGGTACTCCCATTTCTTTCAGAATTTTCCACAGTTTATTGTGATCCACACAGTCAAAGGCTTTGGCATAGTCAATAAAGCAGAAATAGATGTTTTTCTGGAACTCTCTTGCTTTTTCCATGATCCAGCGGATGTTGGCAATTTGATCTCTGGTTCCTCTGCCTTTTCTAAAACCAGCTTGAACATCAGGAAGTTCACGGTTCACGTATTGCTGAAGCCTGGCTTGGAGAATTTTGAGCATTACTTTACTAGCATGTGAGATGAGTGCAATTGTGTGGTAGTTTGAGCATTCTTTGGCATTGCCTTTCTTTGAGATTGGAATGAAAACTGACCTTTTCCAGTCCTGTGGCCACTGCTGAGTTTTCCAAATTTGCTGGCATATGGAGTGCAGCACTTTCACAGCATCATCTTTCAGAATCTGAAACAGCTCAACTGGAATTCCACCACCTCTACTAGCTTTTCTCATAGCGATGCTTTCCAAGGCCCACTTGACATATAATATGAGTCACATGTAAATTCTTAATGACTATGTTTTAAAAAGCAAAAACAAAACAGGTGAAATCTGTTTTCATAGAACATTTTATTTAACCCATCTATCCAAAACATTACCATTTCAAAATATAATTAATACAAATAATTACTTAGGAAGATTTTTACATTTCATATGCAGTCTTTGAAATATGACATGCTTACAGCACCACTCAATTCAGATGTTCAACATTAAAGTGAAATATAGCCCTATCAAAACAGTAATGTTTTGTATAGTGGCAAAAATATTTTACACTGCCTTAGTTTTTTACATTCAAATGAGTTAAAATAAAAGTTTTAGCTTATCAGTTGCACTAGCCGCATTGCATGCAAGTATCCAATGATCACAAATGGCTCATACCTACCATATGGGGCAACGCAGGTTCAGACACTCACTGCTCACAAGTTCCAAACTCATGAGTTTTAGGGAATTCTAAAAACTGGTTGTCCAGTGGTTAGGACTCCGCACTTTCACTGCTGGGGCCCAGGTTCCATCCTTGGTTGGGAGCTAAGATCCCACAAACTGCTGCCAAAAAGAAACTCATTAGATTTTTACTCTTCATTGCTTCCCAGGTGATTAAGTCAGAAATTATAAGGTGTTGCCCTTTCAACCCCAGGCATTTACCTGGCATACTCTCATAATTCTGCAAAACCCAGATCATTGATGTTTTATCTTCTTGACCACCTTCTAGAATCTGCACCTTCCTCTCCATAATAGTCATGAATTCTCTGTTTGGGGCTACTTCTCAACCTGATTTACATGGCAATGATTACAGTAGATACTATTTGTCTTCTAGTTATCAGCCCCATTGAAGTTGCAAGGGCTGAACCTCATTCATCTTTGCACATTAGGTGCTCAATAATTTTGTATCAAATTGAATGAAATCAGTTATTTTTCAGTGTTCTGAAAGACATCTTCAAATAATGTTCTTAGATAGAATGGCCTTGTGTTGCCTTCACACTTGTATTCTGACGCCATTAGAGACTTCATTCATTTATTTCATTTATTTAACAATTATCTGCAAGGCATGTGCCAAGTGCTAAGCTAATATGCCATATCAGTATGGGTGGGCTAGGTTATAACACATGTAACCAAAAACCAAAATGAATTAAACTGATGAGAATTATTTATTGCACACTGTATAGATCCACTGTGGCTTTGCTGGGATCCTGATCTATGTTATGCTCCCACATGGGCCCAGGCTAATTAGCTGTTCTCTGGAGCATTGTCAACATTGGCAAAAGGAAGGAAACAGCAAGATGTGCATGGCCCACGTCACATGAAATGGTACATGCCATCTCCATTTACCTGTCATAGACTACAGCAAGCCACATAGCCTTGCCTAACTTACAGAGGGCAGGCAGTGCAGCTCTAGCTATCTTGTGCCTGGAAGGCAGACAGTCCTAATATTAATGAGTAGCTTTAATACCTACTATAGTGAGCAGACACAGAACATTCCCATCTTCATGGATTACATTGTCTGATGGGAGAGCCATTAATCAAACTGCCGTGTTAATATATAGAGAGTGATGATCATCAGAAGTGTTGCAAAGCAGATGTATGTATTACCCTTGAGAACATAGAATAAGCAGATTTGGGAACCGAGAGATTATAAGAATTGACTAGGTAAGAGTCGGACACGACTGAGAGATTGAACTGAACTGAACTGAACTGAGGTAAGGAAGGAAAGAATACAGTCCAGGCAACAGAAACAGTATGTGCAAAGGCCCTGAGGTTGGAAGTAATCTAGTATATTTCAATATGGGAAAGGCCACTGTGATTGGCAGGTTAAAAGAAGTGGTAGATATTCCTGGAAGTGTAAGCTATGACTTTCTTATAAATTCAATGGAAAATGCTTACAGTGTTTTAAGCTTGAAATGGTGGCATTGTTTTTTGAATTTGAGAGTTGTTTCAGTAAAGTGGAGGGGATGGAAGGAATTGGTTAAGCACTGAATCAAGAGGATAGATGTTAGCTACAGAGAAAAGGTAAGGCTAGGAAGAGAATAGCAGTGGCCTTTTGTGGAAGACTTTCTTTAGATGTGATCTGTGGTTGGAAGAAAATGTAAATTTTAGATGGTGAAGAGACAAAAGAGTGTTTCCGCAGGGGTCTTGGTTCATTCAACAATAGTGTTCAAGGAAGGAAGTAACATGTCCAAGGTGTTTATGAATATATCTTATATCCCACTTAATCTCTGCAAGACAGAGAGGCTCAGGAATTTATTTATGCAAGCTCCAGGACAGTCTATGGCAGAGTTGAGATTCTAGCATGAAGCCCTTTAGTGGGTACCATCTTGAGTCTTGGATTTAAAAAAAGAAGTGAAGTTGTTGAAATAGTCTTTGAAGTATATTTAAGTCTTTTTTTTTTTTTTTTGATAGATACTCCCCAGAGGTAAGTCTGGAGGTAGAAATTGCATCAGTTCTTTTCCTTATTTCTATAATTCACTAAATCTCTATCACTCTTTTTCCATTATGCTGACTTTTTACCAATGAAATTTCAAGAGGTTTTTTTCTCTCAATGGGCCTATTAAAGTCCACAGTGCTTATGCATTATCAAAATGAAGAACCTGGCCTACATTTCGCCTTTTATACTTTTTATATTTCGCCTTTCTAGTCTCTTGTCTTTGACCTCTTACTTAAATTAATTTCTAAGGCGATTACCAGAATATGCCTACCCACCGTATCATTTGCTTACTACCATTCAGATTTTAGAAGCTGATTCATTAGCTGGTACCACCCAATTAGCCAAAGGCTAGAATACGACTTCTGCTCCAGTAAGTGAATTGGTGTAGGAAGACTTGTGGTTAGCTTTGTCTCCATTGCTAATCAATGTCAAAGCAGTTTCATGTGTCTAAGCAAAAAGATGACAAATGATATTTTGGAGAAATTTTCTTTTCTTGGCACTTGCAATGGCATTTAATTCACTGGTTATTTTTTCAGAGAATGATTAAGAACAATGATTAGTTTCCTAGAGAAAATGTTAAATTTTAATTATAGTTTTTAAACTAAGTTCTGTATTCGATATGAACTAAAAGATGTTTCCAGTAGTTTCCTTAGTAACATTAATAGGCATACCCAGCTTCCTTTAACAGCCATTCTTTATGATAAAACTAGGACATATACTTGTTTGTACAGTGTGATAGTTAAACCTCAGGCTTCAGAATTGCATTGTTTTGGTTTAAATCCTCACTGCAGTACTTAATAATTATTTTAAAATTAACCAAATCTCTCTGAGCCTCAGTTTTCTCATCTGTAAGATGAAGATTATGATCATTCGTATCTTATTGAGTTCCATAATATTTAAATGGAAGCGGTACATAAAGTTTCCTAGTAATGCTAGCTATTATTGCTGCTTACATCACATAAGCACACATGTGTGCACACACACACACAAATAAGCAAGGACAAAGGAATATGGATCTGGAGGCTATTTTCTGAGTCAATGCATTATCTAGGACACATGCAGGAAAGTGGAAGTCAGCTTAGAAAAGCTTCTGTGTTTCCAAGATTGATGGTTTGATGAAGACCTATTGTGTGACAACCTGAGGTCTTACTATTGAATACATCATAATGCATACCCTCAAGGAGTTTAAATTCTAGCAGAAAAGACACGCTATGACACACTACAGCAAGAAGGAGGAGGAGAAGTGAAAGAAGAGGATAGGGATATGAAGGGACAAAAGGGATAAAAAGATGGGAAAGTGGTTGAGGAAAGGAAGGAGGAAGAAAAGTATCAGCTCCAAAGTTTCTTTTGTTTTAGGAGAAAACACACTTTATACTTATGTGAAAAGTGATTCTAGACTAAAAATTTGACCTGAGTTGAATAGAATAAGCTATAATTTTAAAATTTTTACCTGAGCCCCATGTAATAGCAAAACCAGCAAAAGCTTGCCAATTTCACTCACAGGTACAATCCTCTTTTAGTGAACTTTATGGTAAAGCAGAGCTCTACTTGGAAAGGAAATTCATAGAACATAACTGGAGTATAGTGGTGGAGACTGTGCTAGAACTTTCTTTATATATTTAAGTAAAGTGATACAGCCAAATTAAAAACAACAAAACTTCTACCTGTTCATTATGTCAATAAAAACAAAAACACAAGCAACAGCCTACATTTATTGAGCTTTTCTAGGTACCAGGCTCTGTGATAAGATCTTTCTATATAGTATCTTGTCGAGATTTATGACAACGGAGAGATAGGACCCATTTTGCTCCTTTTACAAATGAGAATACTGAGACTTCAATATATTAAGCATCTTTGTGAAAGAAAGCAGTTTGGAGAGGATAGCAAATATCCAAGATCATAGGATGGTTGGGAATTGAGAATCCAAAGGAATGGGTGTACAGGGTGAGCTGGGGAAAATAGATGCTATATCCTCCCCTGACCTTCTCCATATCCTTTAACATTTGGAAAGGCTCAAAACTTCTCTAGAACTTGAAACAGTTGTTCATGGCATTTTAGTTCTATGTTAATGGAGTCATTCAGGTTGTGCAAACCATTATAACACAGAGCAGCGTATGTTGTGATAGTGGCGGGTCCAGGGACCTGGGGAGACACAAGTGAGGGGGCTCAGCCCAGTTTGAACAGGTAGAGAAGACATCCTTGGAGAAATGGCCTTGGATAAGACTTAAAGGAGGAGTGGGAAAGAGAATTAGTGGGTGACAGGGAGGAGATCACAGGTAGAGGGAACAATGCCAGCAAAGCCAGGGTGTGAAAAGTAGTTTGGTGTACAGGAAACCATATTAGACAGGTAAGTGGATACAATTAAATTACTGGTTTAAAGCTGTACTGCAACGAACCTTGGGATGTTTGTATCTTTTTGAATTATGGTTTTTATCTGAGTGTATGCCCAGGGATGGGATATAGAGACTCATACAGAATGAAATAAGTCAGGAAGAGAATATATATATATCAATGTATATATGTGGAATCCAGAAAAAATAAACTTATTTGTAAAGCAGAACTAGAGACACAGATGTAGAGAACAACATATAGATACCAAGGAGGAAATGGGGTGGAATGGAATGGGAGATCAGAATTGACATCTGTACCCCACTATGTGTAAACTGGACAACTAGAGAGAACCGACTGTATAGCAGAGAGCTCTACTTGGTGTTCTCTGGTGACCTAAATGGAAAGGAAATTCAAAAAGAGGGGTATATGTGTACGTGTAGCCAATTCACTTTGCTGCAAAGCAGAAAATGATACAACATTGTAAAGCAACTATACTCCAATAAATTTTTTTAGTCTATACTATACATCCATGGGGAAACCAGAAAGCTTCATTCATAGTCTAATTACCTGTTCTTTTCTAGAAAATTCAGGCAACTGAATGATTTGCTTTCCTAAGTATCAGCAAATGTGGATTAGGGAGAGAAGGTGAGATGAGAGACAGATACTCTCAAAAGCAGTGGAAAGAAGGTCATAACGATAAGTCACACATAAAAACTTAAATAATAGCTGACTGCAGCTTATAGTAGGCTTCCCAGCTAGCTCAAATGGTAAAGAATCTGCCTGCAATGCAGGAGACCCAGGTTCGATCCCTGGGTTGGGAAGATCCCCTGGAGAAAGGCATGGCAATCCACTCCAGTATTCTTACCTGGAGAATTCCATGGACAGAAGAGCCTGGCGGGCTACAGTCTATAGAGCTGCAAAGCCATGTAGTACCTGGGCAGACTCACAAACTTCAACAGAACCACAGCTTCAATTCATTGTATCATAATAGCATGCTGTAGCACTGTGTTATGAACTGAATGTTTAGGCAGAGATTAGATCAAGAAAATTGGGTTCTCCATGATGGCACTAATGTCCTAGAAGAAAACCCACTCCAGTACTCTTGCCTAGAAAATCCCATGGGCGGAGGAGCCTGGTAGGCTGCAGTCGATGGGGTCGCGAAGAGTCGGATACGACTGAACAACTTCACTTTGTCACTTTTCACTTTCATGCACTGGAGAAGGACATGGCAAACCACTCCAGTGTTCTTGCCTGGGGAATCCCAAGGACGAGGGAACCTGCTGGGCTGCCGTCTGTGGGGTTGCACAGAGTTGGACACGACTGAAGCAACTTAGCAGCAGCAGCAGCAGCAAGAAAAGGAAGAGAAGTGAATCTTTCTGTAAAGATTCAGCAGGAAGGCAGCTGTCTGCACATCAGCAAAAGAGGTCTCTCCCTCGCCCTGATCTTGGATTTCCCAACCACCAGAATCATGAGAAATAAATGTCTGCTGTTTGAGCAATTCAGTTAGTGATATTTTGTTATAGCATCCAGAGCTGCCTAAAACACTTAATCCCTCATCCAATGCAAGAGTGGTTTCTGAAATATGCCTGGAGCACTGTGGGTGGTTTGCATCTGGACATACGGCAGTGATGTGTAAGGTCACTTCAGCGTGTCTGAGAACTGAGGAAGAAGAGGGTAAAGTACCTCTCAGGTTATAGATTTGGGGGAGATGGAAGGTATAGCTGTAAATGGAGTGTTGCATTAGATTAGGGAGAACTACTGGTTTAAGTTTAGATACCTACAGTACAAACAAAGGGAGATATCTGGCAGGCATTGGATTATCTGAAGCCTAGAAAAAGGTCCAGGACAGCAATTTAGACTTGGGGTATTAGTGGCTAAGCAAGTCATTAGAACAATGAAAGTGGAGAAGTTTGCCTAAGAGACCATGATTATTCAACGAGAAGAGGCAAGACTCCCAAAGAAGACAACATCAGAAAGTTGAGAAAACCCACCAGGACAAAGAAACTGCATTCAGCCCTTTCTTCTGATACTCTGAAGCGTCTGTAGCTGTCTCTTCAATGCTGGTGTCCTGAAAGAGCTAGAAATTTTAGCTATCCAGAACAGAGCTGAACTTTCACTTGTCTTTCTAAAATTTCTTTTTAATTGAATTATTGCTGATTTGCATTATTTTATTAGTTACAAGTAAAGAACAGAGTTATGAAATATTTTTAAAGATCATATCCCATTAAACATTTTTATAAAATATTGTCAATTTTCCCTGTGCTGCTGTTTACAATAGATAGGACATGGAAGCAACTTAGATGTCCATTGGCAGATGAATGGATATGGAAGTTGTGGTACATATACACAATGGAATATTATTCAGCTATAAAAAGAACACATTTGAGTCTTAATGTATATATGTGGAATTTAGAAAGATGGCAATGACAATCTATATGCAAGGCAACAAAAGAGACACAGATGTAAAGAACATGATTTTTGGAGTATGTGGGAGAAGGCAAGGGTGGGATGATTTGAGAGCATAGCCCAGAGAGATGATATGGGGAGAGAGGTGGGAGGGGGGTTCAGGATTGGGAACTCATGTACACCCGTGGCGGATTCATGTCAATGTATGGCAAAACCAATACAGTATTATAAGGTTAAATAAAAATAAATAAATAAAAAGAAACATATATATTACCATATGCAAAACAGATGGCCAGAGCAAGTTTGATGCATGAAGCAGGGCACTTAAAGTCAGTGCTCTGGGTCAACCCAAAGGGATGGGGCAGGGAGGGTGGTGGGAGGGGCTTTCAGGATGGGTGGACACATGTGCACCCATGAGTGATTCATGTTGATGTATGGGAAAAAGCCACCACAATATTGTAAAGCAATTATCCTCCAATTAAAATAAATAAATTAATTAAAAATATTCCCTGTGCTGCACAATGTATACTTATAGCTTATTATTTCAAACTTCGTACTCTTTAACCTCCTTTTTTAATTGGATATGTGAGAATGTCATCTTTTTCACCGTCTATTTAGCTACAGTTTTATTTAGCTTATTTCTCTACAGTTCTACAAATGTAGCTCGTGTCTATATTAATGTTTTGTTAGCCATATTCCCACTGTTGGCTTCTTTTCAATTTTTAGTCAAACTAAAGCCTCTGTGTTATGTTCTCATGAACTGTTATAAAGTCAAACTGCTGTAATTTATGCAGTTAGTTTTTGAACTTAAATATGTCTCATCTACATTAATTTTTTATCCTTTGTTCCTTGGTTACCTTAGCAATCAAGAAAACAATGAGAATATGTTTCATTACTTTAATGAAAAAAGCCAGGTAAATGATTACTAAAAATTATTATCAGAAATATTTCAATTAAAAGCTGTGGTTTATTGGGTCAGACTTCAATTACCTGGGTGGTCATAAAATATGTATCTTTCTTTTAAAAATTAATTCTATAAATATGTTCCAAAGTCTGCTATTTGCCATG
Source organism: Nanger dama (assembly GCA_917880005.1). Classification (NCBI taxonomy): domain Eukaryota; kingdom Metazoa; phylum Chordata; class Mammalia; order Artiodactyla; family Bovidae; genus Nanger; species Nanger dama. The sequence continues at coordinate 21,285 of CAKJTW010000515.1, read as the reverse complement.
CACTGAACTAGAGGCTGGGTGTTCAGGATGTAAACAGTCCAGTCTTTACCTTCATGATTCTAAGTGAGGAAAAGAATCAGGAAGCAAAGAAAGAGAAACATAAAATCATTATGTACCATGAAGGTAAAATACAGGCTCCCATGAGAAAGAATAACAGAGACATTCATGTTAAATGTTGAGTCAGGGCAGTCTTTTCAGAAGTGGCCTCAAGCTAAATTTGAAAGTGTGAGCAGGTCTCAGTGAAGAGAGATGAAGTGGATGGCAAAAGGATTCAAGACAGATTGGGGCAAAGAAAAGATCCTAAGGAGCTTACCTGGTGGCTCAGCTGATGAAGAATCTGCCTGCAATGCGGGAGACCCAGGTTTGGTCCCTGGATTAGGAAGATCCACTGGGAAAGGGACTGGCAACCCACTTCAGTATTCTTGCCTGGATGGACAGAGGAGCCTGGCAGACTACAGTCCGTGGGGTCGCAAAGAGTTGGACACGGCTGAATGACTTCACTTCACTAAGGACCAAAAAGAAGTTTGAAGTGATTGAATGGCAGCATGGAGGCAACCTCTGATGGGGCTACTAAAGAAGGAAGAAGACAGGGCAACCTAGCCTGGTGCACTATGGTAAAGATTTGAGTGTGTGTGCGTTTGCCAAATACAATGGAAAGCTATTGAAAGATTTTCAGCAAGAAAGCACATTTTTATTTGAGAAAGATGATTCTGGGAAACTAGTTAGAAGGTCACTGCTAAAATTCAGGTGAACAATGTTGCACCAGGATGTCAGCAGTCAAGATGTTGAGATTCACAATGGGCTTAGGAAAGATGTATGAAAAAAGGTATAACTCATGATGGCCAGATTTTTGGCCAGCTCAGCTGGGTGAATGGAGTTTAACATTTACTAACAGAATAAGAACAAGGGTCGTAACAGATTTACAAGGGCAAGTCAAGATTTCCAACATTAACATATTTAGTCTGAGAATCTGTTGGTTGTTATGCCAGTTGGGAAGATAAGAAATCACACTTCTGGTGAGCGATATAAATTTGAGAGGCTTCGACATGAAGATGAAATTTAAAGCCAATAGATAAAGTTGTGTAGGAGACAGTGGAGATCAAGAACTGGCTTGAGATCAATGCCTTAGAAGCCCCAACCTTGAGAAATTGTGTAAAAGGACTTATTTGGCCAAAGCAATTGAGAAGGAAGACAGGAAAAAGAGAAGAAATTCCTGGACTGTAATTTCTTGGAACACAAGAGAAATGAGTGTCAATAAGAAGAATGTGATTAAATGCTACTAAAAGGTCAAGTGAATATTTTGTGTTTAGTGCTTCTATCATAGATACAAGGTCCTTGTGCAGAGACATGACTTCATTTACTTTTGGACCCCTAAACATTTAGTTCTCATATAGCAGAGTCATAATATATTTTTGTAAAATCAGTGAATGAATAAGATAGCAAAATTATATTGCTTGTCATAATTTGTACAATATTTTAATGCATAATTACAGTCACATAGTAAGGTAGTTTATATCAGCCCCACTTTCCAAAAGAAGAATTGGCCTTCTGGAGAAGTTCAGTTTCTTGACAAAACTCAAATGTCTAGGGGCAAAATATGGACAGGACAACTGTATTGTTCACTCAGGACGATGGATCAGTGATGACATACAACTAGGTATTAAGACAGATGAACATGTGTCATATTAAGACATGTTAAGATACACATCTTGGAATGTATGCATATGGTTCTCTGCCTGCCTGCCTGCAATGCAGGAGCACTGGGTTCGATCTCTGGGTTGGGAAGATCTCCTGGAGAAGGAAATGGCAGCCCACTCCAGTATGCTTGCCTGGAGAATCCCATGGACGGAGGAGCCTAGGGGCTGCAGTCCATGGGGTCGCAAAGAGTTAGAAACCACTAAGCAACTTCACTTTCTACTTTCTTTCTCTGTATATAAATGTGTGTCTCTATTTCCCAAAATGTGAAATACAATTAAAGACAAAAACCTTGAGGTTGGCAGTCAGCTCACAGAAACAGTGGCCACATTCTCTAGTCTGAGGAGGAGAATATGATTCTAAATAGAGCATGCTGGTGGTTGCAGGCACAGATAGATGGGAAGAGGCTGAGAGTGTGAGATACCAAGAATTCTAGCCGCATTCACTCATGGCAAACAAGTGCAGCTGCAGTGTCATCTTTAGATACTGAACACAATGACCTAGAGTGAAGGAATTAGTCATTCTTCACCTTCTTTGTCTCACATTGTCATTTTGCTGTAACAACGGTTAACGGATGGAAGAATCTTCCCTCCCCCATCACTTCCAGTTCCCATCACACCTGCAAATCCACATAAACCCCAAAATGTGGGATGGGGATATGCAGGACATCTAGGCTTTGGGGAGCTTTGCTTTAGCTCAATGGATTTTACCATGATTTCAGCTTTAGAAACTGCATCTTCTTTCATCTCCCTTCTTTTATTCCTTCCCAGCTGATCTGGGAGTAAATGAACCCAGGAAGAATTCCTTCTTAAGACACACATTTTTAAAGAGAAGATCCTCATGATCTTTTGGTTCCATGAAGACAGGAGCTTATTATTTCACAGCATTTTGATTTTGTAAATTTCTAGGAGGGAATCACAAAATAGAACATAACAAGTCCCTTTGTGGTTCTTGGAGCCAGTGATTTTAGAAGATGAGTCTGTAGCTTACTGCACTGTTGCTGTTTAGCCACTAAGTCATGTCTGACTCTTTGCAACTCCATGGACTGTAGCCCACCAGGCTCCTGTGTCCATGGGATTTTCTAGGCAAGAATACTGGAGTGGGTTGTCATTTCCCTCTCCAGCTGATTTTTATGACCCAGGGATCAAACCCACATCCCCCTAATAGGCAGGCAGATTCTTTACCTCCAAACTACCAGGGAAACCAGCTCACTACATTAGGTACTTCTAAATTCATGATTTTAGGAAAAGGATCCTAGGAATGTTTTGAGATTAGCAGCAATGCTTGAAGCAAAATCAGCAGATCTATACTCTCTGGGCTGTTAATGGCTTTCTGGTGTGGGCCAAGTTTTCCCAGATATACCTTTAATGACTTGAACAGCAGTTCAAGTGATGAACCCAAAGGAGTCTTCTGTTCTTTGAGATAGTATGAAAGCTCAGAGAGTAGCACACAATGCTAGACTCAGAAAGCTGCTATACAATATTTCCCAGCATGTGTTGAGTCCTATGAGTGGCTCCTTATTGAAAGGGTGAGACTGGTAAAATGTTTGGGTCATAATTCAACCATAAGCTCTTCTTGGCTAATACAATATTTCATTCTGGGTACTAAGAAAATTTCATGTTTAAGAAACCAGTTAACTTTGTTTTATCCTATGCTTTCCAAATTTCTTTAACTATAGGACATTTGGGTAGTTTTTGGCTTCTCTCTACAATAGGAGTGTGTTTTATTGAACAGAGATTTGGCAAAGTCCAACTAAAACCAAGCTTGGAAAGACTTGGGTTCAAATCCTGGGTCTGTCATTTTCTAGATTACTGCTCCTGCCACTTAGAGTAGCGTGAACTTGGACAAATCATTTAATTTCTGAAACTCACAAGAATAGTAACATTTGCCTCAGCAATCATTGCAAGGATTAAATGAGGCAAAAGGGCAAAGTAGAAATCACAGTGTTTTGCACATAATAAAAGCCTAGGAACATTAACTAAATCTGAATCTGAATTATGGCTCAGAGGGAATCAAAATAGAAAAAACAAACAAAAGGTACTTTCCATCACAGTGAAGACTCCTGTGGCAGACTTTGCAAAGCATACAATAGCACACACACCAAGATGTCCCACCACTGTTTACTGTTTAATTCTCTGTAGCAGGTGTGTACAGGAGAAATGCTTTTAAGTAACTTGGTAAAATGTCCTTGGATGCTTTCAGCTTTATTTTAAAGCCAGATTAGTAAGTACACTGAAAGCCAGAACTTTGCATTGAACTTCCTTGAGGAAAAGCATCGCAGAACTGGTATGCTAGAAAAGCTATTCAAATACTTTCCTGGGAGATGCAAATTATTTTCTGAAAGCTGAATAGAAACATTATGACACTCTATCACAACATTAATGTCCGGTCTGGTCATGATGCTGAACACTGGAGTGGGTTGCCATTTCCTTCTCCAATGCATGAAAGTGAAAAGTGAAAGTGAAGATGCTCAGTCATATCCAAATCTTAGTGACCCCATAGATTGCAGCCCACCAGGGTCCTCCATTCATGGGATTTTCCAGGCAAGAGTACTGGAGTGGGGTGCCATTGCCCTCTCTGGAACATTTATTTTACATTGTGCAATTGAAAAAAAAAAAGAAAACATTTTGTTAAGGAAGCTCTTGTGGCCTAACAAGTTCAAGTTTAAAAAGAATCATGTCGATGTATGGCAAAACCAATACAGTATTGTAAAGTAAAATAAAGCAAAAAAAAAAAAAAAAAAGGAGTTTGACTTCCGGCTCTCTTTCACTTTTAAAATAAGTGAATGCGTTATTTTTTTCAGCCAGCAAGGAGATGACTGTATCCATTGACTTCTGAACAGAATTTCCTTACACTAGGGAAGTCCAAGTCAACCCTGTATTTGTAAAATTAGTATACACTGACCAGACTTCCGACCAGAATGGAAATCCCTAACTGATCTTTCAACTGCACAGTACAATTCTGTCTGTGAAAAAGTGAAGAAGCAGCTTTCTGGGAAGGGTTATCTTGTCCTAGCCTGAAACTGGAACACATTAGTCACTACCATAACTTATTAAAATCTAGCAAAACAGTGGGTAAAGAAAAATCTCTCTTTGGTATGCTTAATTTGACTAGAATTGTCAGTTAGCCTCCTAACAGTCTGAATCAGGAAGAGAAGAAGCTGGATCCAATGGATGAGAAATGTACTCAGTAACAACTTACACCTCCAGGCATTTTCAATAAAAGGGGTGATATTTTCTCCAGACACGTCTGGAATCTGGAGTTGATGACTCAGATTCACAAACTATCTCAGTCACTTAATTTTCAGGCCATGAATGTGACCTGTGAGATTCTGTGTCATTCCAATCAACAAAGAGCCATGTTAGATACGTGAAATGTACCTGAGCCTGAAGTTGTACCAAGTTTGAAAGATGGCTTCCTCCAATGATTCAGGTTGAAGCACTTTGTAATGAAAATCCATCCAGTCTATGCAAAAGTCTAAGGATGTAAAATAGGGGCTGGTGAACTTATTTTAGGCCAAATGGTCTTCACCTAAAATATCACTGAAAAATGTTGTTGCTCAAGTCCCCAATTTAGGTAAATTATGAAGTATGACAGCAGAGTCTGAGGAAGGGAAAAGAAGATGAGGAGGGAGACTGATATTTAATTAGCACTCTCTTTGTTCCCTAGAGGCACTGTGTTAGTTAATATGCATACGTGTTTTCATTAGTCTTTATTACAACAGTCTGAGGTAGGCATCCACATTGCTTTTCTAAAAAGGCAAAGAGAGAATAGACACTTTGCTCAAGGTCATACAGGCAAAAAATCAAATTCCGGTCTTCTGATGATAAAACTAGGGCTTTTTTCCTTCTCTGCTCAATTATCTCTAGGATGTGTTTTATAAATCAGCAGTTTGGGTGTTATTCAGTAGGATAGTATTCTTATTAATTTTCTCAAGTCCTTTTAGCATGTAGATCTTTGTTCCTCTATGTTAAAATTAAACTAGCTAATATTATTGAATGACAGAAGCCAAACCAGGAACTTTATTTGTAAAATCTTCTTTAATCACTGTAAAAGGCTACAAGTTCTAGCTCTCATTTTACAGATGAGAAAACAAAACACTTTTCAGCATACTTAGCCCAGCATCACTCAGTTTAGAAGCGAAAAGACCAGTCTTAAACTTAGGTAGTTTGCTTCCAGACATGTTCCCTCAGCTATTTTCCTAAGCTAAATATACATACTTACACCGTGCATTTGCTTTATAAAACTGGGATGGCTTGGTTTAAACCTCTTCAGAAATACAGTCATCCATGGAACCAGTACAGAACCTCATCCTTTGTCCACACGCATGTTATGGCTATCTACTCCCTATAGGATGAGGTTTGATCCTGGGAATGTCTTTGCTTTCCCATTGAGCATCTCATTTTGGTTGATGGACTATCATTAAGATGATAAAACCTACCAGTCAAGACTAGTGGCCTGCAATTGATGTATTTCTACTGGTAGATAAATTATCAAAAAATTTGAGAGTTGCTTGCCATAAAAATGAGACCAGTGAATTGCTATGGATGGCTAGGATAAACATTTTATAGCTCAGTTCAATGGGTGGAAATGTACTTAGTAATATGAATGTGACTCATGAATACTAGACCCTAACACAGGTGTGATTACCTATAGTAACAATGAAGAGTGTGACTTTTTAGGACTTTGTTTTACAACAGAAAGCTTTATCAACATAACATGAAGTATGTAAGCTTCAGATTCAATTTAAAAAGAAAAAAATTCTCTTTTTGCATTTATCATCACTCTTACATGTTGATTCTTACATGACATTCTTACATGTCAATAACAGTTAAAATATTCCTATAATCGTATTCAAATATGTTAACTTAATTCTTTTGGCAACATCATGTAGATTTGAATTGTCTTTAGAGTTTGTGTAAGATCAAGGGAAGCCTACAACTCTTTCTCCTTTTTAAAAAAAATTTGGGGGGGCATAGCTTATTTATTTAATTCATTTGTTTAAAGTTTTGACTGTGTTTTCTCTAGCTGCAGCATGCAGGCTCAGTAGTTGCAGTGCATGAGCTCTCTAGTTGTGGTGCATGGGCTTAGTTGCCTTGCATCATGTAGGATCTTAGTTCCCCAACCAAGGATCAAACCCACGTTCCTTGCACTGGAAGGTGGATTCTTAACCACTATTGCTCCAGGAAGTCTCCTACTCTTTCTTCTTTAAGAGACATTGCCACTCATCCTCCATCAAAGGACAAAGAGAAAATACAATTGCTCAAGTCACATTGATCTGTGCCTTCACACTGATCGTAAAACCTATATCTTAGTCATATAAAGAGTGATTTTTTTCAATGCTTTAGTAGGACACAGAGAACATATTCTTTCCAAAATGACTCTCACAAAAAATAAAATAAAATGACTTAAGCTAATAGAAGTTTTGTTAGATATTTCTTACAGTTAAATTTAAAATGTTTTATCTTTTTAATATCTGGGTTTGCCTCTAGAAGACTATGGCTCTTCTAATTCATTTTCTTTTTAGAAGATTCTCAAAGGCTTTCTCCAAATGGCCACCGAAGTTTCATCCAATTTCTCTTCATAGCCAATGTGGATCCCACAGTCTTGGCTTGGTTTGGGCACTCAGAAGACAGGGCTGATCAGGCCAGAGCATGGCTGGCCTCTGTTTAGGAGGTGCAGAGAACCTGGTGTCTGGGTGTGGAGGAAGATATCTCCAGGAGGCATGGGGGTTTCTGAGTGTCCGTTCCACGGGGACAGTCCTGAAGAAAGAAGTAACTGTACTTCAAGGGATCTGCAGTGAGTACCAGGCAAGCATCAGGAACTGAAGCCTGGACAGATGCCTCAGAGCAATGGTAGATGGAAAAATTAAAGCCATTTATATTAAGTCAACATATTTTTAAACTTTTTATTTTGTATTGGGGTATAGCTCCATAGCAATGTTGTGACAGTTTCAGGTGAACCTCAAAGGGATTCGGCCATACTTATACATGTATCCATTCTCTCTCAAACTCTCCTCCCATCCAGGCTGCCATAAAACAGAGCAGAGCTCCCTGTGCTATACAGAAGGTCCTTGCTGTTATCTATATTAAATGCAACAGTGTGGGCATGGCATCCGAAACTCCTGGCTATCTCTTCCCCCGTACTTCCCTCCAGCAACAAGTTTGTTTCCTAAGTCTGTGAGTCTCTTTCTGTTTTGTAAGTAAGTTCATTTCTTTTTAGATTCCACATATAAGGGATGTCATATGATATTTTTCTTCTTCTGTCTGACTTACTTCATGCAGTCTAACGATCTCTAAGTCCATCTATGTTGCTTCAAGTGGCATTATTTCATTCTTTTTAATGGCTGAGTAATGTTCCATTGTGTAAATATATCACATCTTCTCTATTCCTCTGTTGATGGACATTTTAAGCCAACATATTTAATAAGACATTAGCTACAAGCTTGTTTAGACATTCTCAAATGTGAACCCTTCCAAACATAATTTGAACAGAAATTAGACAAGATATGTTTGCTAATGTAAGCAGCCTTTGTCCCAAGTTGAAGCTTCACGTAGTGATCCTGTTTACTCAATGTCCTCCCCACAGTCTCAGTGTTGAGATGCACTGTGCTTCGATAGAAGCTCAGCTTCATGTTTCTGGCCCTCCCCAGATCATTAACACAAAGAGCTTGCAAGTGAACAGGGTGATGAGCCAATCTTTATGTTGCATTATAAACATAGTACAGAGTGTGGGGGAGTTTTATTTCTTAAATGTAACAGTTTGTTTTGGTGAAATTATTATCATTTTCAATCTCTTTCATTATGTTCCAAAGTCTGAGCAATTCTTTTAATTAACATAATTATTTTTTGTTTTTCAGTTACATGTATGTGTTTCATAAGTCACTTGGACATTTTCTCTGTACTGATCCAAACCCTAAGTAGACGTGAATGACTATGCAGTGAATTCCAATCTGCTTTCCTGCATGCAGCGTTAGTCACTGTGTGGGAACAACTTACTGGTTCAACCTAATAGAACACAAAGATTCTCAGAAAAATGAAAGCCATAGATTAGAGCAGAACCGTACAGTTCACATTTCAGCATCTTTTCCAAGATCTCATATTTTTAACTCTTGTCCAGGGGTTTTAAGAATTAAGAAAAAAGAATCAGCCTTATCTTTCTCCACTGAAATAGTGTGGGGAAATAGTTGTAAATGACATCAGAAATTCTAGGCTCATTTCCCCAGTTACTGACTGAGTAAACACGGAGAGGTCACATAATCTCTCTGAAGCTTCACTACCTAACTAATCAAGTAGGAGCACCAGTCCTTTCTTTGTCTTCATTGTCTCACAAGATTGTCCCTTAGGTCAACTAACATAGCTCAGCACATTGGAAAGCATAAACAAAATATGAGAAATGTTTATTATACTTTCTCTTCTTGCTAATTTGTCAAAAAGAAACTCAACCATGACCTCAAATAGCCAAAAGGTAGTTGGGTTGGTATAAGGTTTGCCGTGTACAGCTGTGCAGTCTGCACACTGTAAGACTAGGGCTGTCAGGGTGGGATACAATGTAACCTGAGGTCTACTGACAGACTCCATGTAACCTGGCATGGGCCTGCTTTATTATTTATTTTTGCCAGATAACACAGAAGGACTATTTGTGTTAACAGAAGCCTGGATATTACAAGAGAAATCGGGGCTCTGTGGAATCAGTCTTGAATATTAAATAAATTTATAGTTAATATTACTATAGTAAATAAATTATCATTCAATGGCATACATCTTAAAAGAAGAGGTTTACAATCAGGAAACCTAGATTCTAGCCCTGGCTTTGCTGGAAATCAACAATTTTAAGAAATTTCCCTGAATACTTGGAGCTTCTCATTGCTCATTTTTAGAATAAATTGGTTACCTTCCATGTAACATTGATGGTTAACTAAGTGCAAATCTATTTCTGTAGTACTCTGAAAATGCAGACATATTCATCATTCCATAGATGGTCTGACTGAATCTTATCTAATTGTTTGCCTTACTTTTAAAAACCTTGATTAATTGATTCCTGAGAACAATAAACTCAATATTTAAAATACAGAAAACTCAGGCAGTCAGCCACCACCCAAGCAAATCAGACCTGATGTTCTTTACCCATGGCAAAAACCCACGCCCACTCTCTATCTCCTTTCTCCATCATGTTTGGTCTCTAAATTCCCTTACTCATCTCAGTCAAAAATCGCTTGCTGGCCATTATGTAAAGATAATTGATTTAATTACTTTAAGCTAAACCAACAAAGCCAAACATCACGCGATGGGATTCACCACTGGCATCTCCAAGGTCTTAGGTTTCAAGGCACCCAGTTTAAACAGCAGGTTCACAGAATCATGAAGAATGTTGGGGAAGGGAGCTTATGGAGCATCAAATTCATCTTTCTTTTGTAGAGAAGACATTGAGGCTTTCTCTGCAGAGCAGGCACAGGCCCTGAATCTTGTGTTATGAGTGACGGCTGACGTCAGGCACATTACTTTTCTGATGGCATCATGGTTTGCCTGTGCCAGCTACATCTCCTGACATTCTCCCTCTTGCTCATTAAACTCATGGCCCTCCCAAGGCTGCATCTAATGTCTTTGAGCAGCTTAGGAAAAGGCAACCAACCCTTCCTCTGGGAGACTGTGCACCAGGGCACATGGATTTGTGCACAGACCATGAACTGGTTTGCCAGAATTTCCTCACTTACGCTGAAGTTGTTTCCACTTCAGGGTCTTTATTGTATGTACTTGTTTGGCCACATCAGGTCTTAGCAGCTGCACATGGGCTCTCTAGTTATGGCACGTGGACTTAGAGCATGTGGGATCTATGTTCCTCAACCAGGAATCGAACCTACGGCCCTTGCATTGCCAAGTGGATTCTTAGCCACTGGACCACCAGGGAAGACCCACCTCACGGCCTTTAAACTGGCTGTTTCTTCTCCATGGATGCCCCTTCTCCCTGTAGACTCCGATAGAAGTCTCCTTCTCATCCTTCAAATTGTTCTTTAAATGACAGCTCTTAGGAGAAGCCACTATCTCCTGATCCACCTGAAATCCTTGACCCTGTCATTATTCTCTATACTATGTACTTTAATTTTTCATAACCCTTATCAGTCTTCAATATTATATTTGCATTATTTATTTTTAGACTTGATCATTATCTTTTTCCTCCACTTGAATGTGAGTTCAAAATTTTTTTCTTGTATTTACTACCTTATCCCCAGGCATAAAGTAGGTGCTCAACATTTTTTTTTTTCTGTTATTTTTCAAGTGGACTATTTTAAAATCTTTATTGAGTTTTGTTACAATATTACTTTTTTTTTTTTTTTAATGTTTTGTGTTTTGTCCATGAGGCCCGTGGGATCTTAGCTCTCCCATCAGGGATGGAACCTGCACTCCCTTGCTCTGGAAGGTGAAGTCTTAACCACTGGACCACCAGGGAAGTCCCAACACATACTATTGAATGAACCAATGAATAATTGAGTTTATGAATGAACTAGTCTTCTTAGATTCCAGAGGGTTTTTCTCTTTACTCTCTTTTAGCAATGAAGCTTGTTGATTTGAGTGGTTCTAAGAAATTAGATTAGTATAATTGAGCCTTAGTTTAACACTCTTTAAAGGTCAAGTCCCTCTTTTTCTCTCAGCACTGAGTCATTCTTACTCTTTTTTGTCTCATTTTACAGAGAAGTACAGTGTAGTAGAAGTATACTCCCACAAATTCTTTCTGGAAGTATAACAATAGATTCAGAGGTCAACATGCTGTTTGTGCTTTATATTTGCTTTGAAAAAAAAAAAAAAACTCAAAGAAACCTCACACCGTGTCTTTATTAAGATACTAGTTGTTGATATTTGGTTTCTATTGCTCTGCTGACCAAGATGCTCTGAAGCCAGAACTGTGCTTTTTTATGTTCATGGAGGTCTCAGCAAATGGTGTCATGCTAATTTTGTTGTCTACTCAAATTCCAAAATAATGATGGATTATGGGCTAAGGGTCCTAGTGGAAAGCTACTAGAAGGGCTTCTTACCTGTTATGACATTTTATTTAGCTTAGTCTTTATTTTCCAATCTACTTGTGTTTGAGTCACTTCGTTTAAGGGGTTATTATTCATAGTAAGAACTTTTTTTTTCCCTCTGTGGCAGAGAGAAGAATGTAAGATTACAGTTGATGCAAGGGCAAGTTCAGAAGCAATCCAAGCCAGACTTTGGCTTCTGTGCAGATCCAAATTCATCAAACCGAGAAGATGAGACAGAAAAGTACACCCTTTAATTAGCTCCTACCCGCAGAGTGGTTTTTGACGGGGAAGGAAATACTTGGGTTCTCCATACAAGTGTCTTCTTGTCTCTTAGGGACTTCCTGCAGCCTTGGGGAGGCTCTATTTGTTTGCAGATTAGGTATTTCTTTTTTGTTTGTTTTAAGTCTCTTTCTCTATATATATACATACATATATATATATATATCAGATTTACTTAGCCATTCACAAAGTTGATCTGTAAAGTTCGCAAAGGGTAAAAATATTCAGTTTATACAGAACCTAGAGTAGTTTCTGGTACATAGTAGTGCTTTTGAATCAATCAATCAATGAGCAAATAAGGTAAATCAGTGAATTCATTCTTTGTACCTGATTATTTATAATGAGGAATTATCAAAAGAATAACGTGTGTGTAGTTAATTTGGCCATATCCCAGCCTCTTGTCTCAGTCTGGGGGAACTTCAGAGCTCTTTGCAGAATCAATTGAGGCCTCCGTTGTGACTGCACTAATTTCTTCTGTCGAGTCCCACTCCATCCAATCTCTTCCTTCCAAATGCGGTTCCCACATGTACTTCCCAATAAACCTTTTGTTGGCAAATCTCTGCTATTGACTCTGTCTCCAGGAAATCCAACCTAAAATCCTAACATAGAGAAAAAAAATGTCGTGGTTGGTCATCAGTGGATGCTAATTTCTTTTCCTTTTTGTTCACAAACTGTGCCATGATTTAAGTGTTTTGCTGCCACAAAATTAATGGTAAGCACATTCTTGTAGTATAAATGCAAACTGCAAATGCCCCCATGTGTCCTTTCTGTAGTATCCAGAGGGATAATACAGGTAAAGGCCAAAATGCTGAAATACCAGCCCATCTCATGTGGACTCTGAAAATGAAATCTCAAAGTTCAACTTCGGTAAGGTTTGCTTCCAGTAAGTTTGAGTTCCTCCCTTTATTAAAAAGTAAAGAAAAGCCAGAAAATTACACCAGACTATTTTTATCTATTAAAAGAATTTTCTTGATCCCTTTTCTGGGCACAGAATAGGTTTCATTAACAAAGAAATTAGGTTAGTTACCTTCATCTGTAGTAGTTATACAAGTTTTCCTACAATTAATTTGGTTTTCTGTTTACATGCATTCTCAAGCCTGGCATTAAGGAAAAATCCCTTAGATCTAAGCGGGAGTCCTCTCATCCATTTCTACCTTCCCACTTCTGATTCTCCTTTGAATTAAGACTACAGTGTCTCAGGTAAGACTCTATGCCTCATTTTCCTCTTGTGGAATGTGGAGTATACTCTCTGGTAATGGAGTATTTTGTTTAATATGGTATAGAGATATTCACTTAAATGCACATTTCATTTTTTAAGGAGTCGATGTTAGGAGAAGGGTAAGAACAGTTGGCTCTGCATTTATGCAGCATCTTTCATGGGCTGTTAGTTGCTCAGGTGTGTCCGACTCTGCGACCCCATGGACTGCAGCACTCCAGGCTCCTCTGTCCAAGGGATTCTCCAGGCAAGAGTACTGGAAGTGGGTAGTCATTCCCTTTTCAAGGGATCGTCCCAACCCAGGGATTCAAACTGAGTCTCCTCCATCGGCAGGTGGATTCTGTACCATCCGAGCCACCAGTGTTTCTTTTGTGTAACATTATTGCAGCAATAGTCAATAAATACGTGTTTCTAGCATATGAAAGAAACATTTATGGAGCCATCTTTTCTGTGCTAGAACCATACATTTGTTGACTATTATTGAAATAATGTTACACAAAAGAAAACCAACCCAAACAAAAGGCATATGAACAATAAGCATTTGTTTTCACAGTTGGTCATGGGATTTGGCTGCCATTTGGCTGATGGTGGTTGGACTTGGCAGAGTGATTCTGCTTTAAGTTGTTTGACCTTCTGGTCATGTCTGCTCTTTGTAAGTTTGTTCTGGAACCTGAGATAAAAGGGCCATGCTTTCTGAAGGAACCCACTCCCAACAGGAAAATACAGCCCCTGTACTCTAATTCTGTAGTACCATCTGCTATTCTTCATCATCATCTATAATTACATAACAGTTGCCTATTGACCTGAACTTTTGGGTGACAATAGGTCTTAGTCATTTCTAGATCTTGTAAGTTGGCACATAAAAAGGGCTCTATAAATGTTTTTGAGGCATAAGTGAATAAAATCTGCATAAATCTATACCAATTCATTCTAGAATACAGGATTGTGCTAAAGGATTAATGGTTGAGTTACAATCTGTAATTAGGACAAGCTTGACCTGCTTGGGCGCTTGCTGAGTCCTCTGAAGTTGACATTATGGAACACAAGTGACAGATGACTGTTTCATGTCAGTATTAGTGCTTAATTCTGGGTCCTAACACTGGGTGGAATGGACAACTGATCTGACCCCGTATGTTTTGTATTCATTCATGAGAACACTATTGAGTAATTGAGAGATTTCAGCATATGTCCATGAACAGCTCTGAGTTCTTCAAAATATTGCCATTGGAATTATTTGGAGAAAATTATTTATTATCTATAAAGTATTAAACAAGAACTATTCCAGTAACTCAGGCTTCCCTGGTGGTTCAGTGGTAAAGAATCTGCCTGGCAATGCAGGAGCCACAGGAGATGCAAATTTGATCCCTTCATTAGGTCCTGAGTCAAGGGATCAGAGAAGGAATTTCAACTAACTCCCAATATTATCTTTGCTTGGGTTAACCTGAACACACAAATCATCTCAGTGACTACTGAAGAGCACTGGCAAATGAGCAGTGGGAGGAGATGGGCTCATAGGTTTTTAGCTCTCACTGGATGGGCTTCCCTGGTGGCTCAGTGGTAAAGTATCTGCCTGACAATGAAGGAGATTCAGGTTCAATTCTTAAGTCAGGAAGATTCCCCTGGAGAAGGAAATAGCAACCCACTCCAGTCAAAGGAGCCTGGTGGGCTATAGTCAATTGGGCTGCAAAAGGGTCAGACACAACTGAGTGACGAGATAACAGCAACGAATTCCAGTAACTCACTTATTACCTCCTGGAGAGCAATTCAAAAATAATTCCATCAAGGCACATAGAAAGCATTCATGGAGAGTATTCACATCAGAGTTCCAAGAGTCAGCTTTCAGAAGCTCAGTTTCAATGGGAGGTGCTTAGTAATGGACACAGAAGCTGTGAAGACTCAGGTTTGATTCCCTCCTCCAGCTTTTAGCAGTGAATGATGCTGGGCATGTTGTTAACTTCTTTAAGTCTCAATTTTCTCCTTTTCCAAAGGGATATAATCAAATCAACATGTAGCTTAATAGTGAAGATTAAATAGGACAAGGTATGCGTGGTAGCTGGTGATCAGTTCTTTTGATTTTTTTTTTTTAATGAAAAATCCTTTTATATTTTGAAAGTAGCTTTTTGGTGAAATATTCATGGGCTTTCAAGTCACTTCATTTAACTTTTGTTTTTTCATTATCTTGGTTTGCTTTGTGTGCTAAGTCACTTCAATTGAGTCCAATTCTTTGAAACCCTAGGGACTGTAGCCCACCAGGCTCCTCTGTCCATGGGAGTCTCCAGGCAAGAATATTGGAGTGGGTTGCCACGCCCTCCTCCAGGGGAATCTTCCCAATACAGAGATTGAATCCATTTCTCCTGCATTGAAGGTATTTTTTTTTTTTTTGTTTTATATATATATATTTTACCACTAGTCTTACCTGAGAAGCTCTGGTTTGCTATTCAGTTCAGTTCAATCACTCAGTCGTGTCTGACTCTTTGCGACCCCATGAATCGCAGCACGCCAGGCCGCCCTGTTCATTACCATCTCTCGGAGTACACTCAGACTCGCGTCCATCGAGTCCATGATGCCATCCAGCCATCTCATCCTCGGTGGTCCCCTTCTCCTCCTGCCCCCAATCCCTCCCAGCATCAGAGTCTTTTCCAATGAGTCAACTCTTCGCATGAGGTGGCCAAAGTACTAGAGTTTCAGCTTTAGCATCATTCCCTCCAAAGAAATCCCAGGGCTGATCTCCTTCAGAATGGACTGGTTGGATCTCCTTCCAGTCCAAGGGACTCTCAAGAGTCTTCTCAAACACCACAGTTCAAAAGCATCAATTCTTCAGTGCTCAGCCTTCTTCACAGTCCAACTCTCACATCCATACATGACCACAGGAAAAACCATAGCCTTGACTAGACGGACCTTAGTCGGCAAAGTAATGTCTCTGCTTTTGAATATGCTATCTAGGTGGGTCATAACTTTTCTTTCAAGGAGGAAGCATCTTTTAATTTCATGGCTGCAGTCACCATCTGCAGTGATTTTGGAGCCCCCAAAATAAAGTCTGACACTGTTTCCACTGTTTCCCCATCTATTTCCCATGAAGTGATGGGACTGGACACCATGATCTTCATTTTCTGAATGTTGAGCTTTAAGCCAACTATTTCACTCTCATCTTTCACCTTCATCAAGAGGCCCTTTAGCTCCTCTTCACTTTCTGCCATAAGGGTGGTGTCATCTGCATATCTGAAGTTATTGATATTTCTCCTGGCAATCTTGATTCCAGCTTGTGTTTCTTCCAGCCCAGCGTTTCTCATGATGTACTCTGCATATAAGTTAAATAAGCAGGGTGACAATATACAGCTTTGACGTACTCCTTTTCGAGGTCAGGGGCAGCAGCCGGGAGGAGACACCCTGTGTCCAAGGTCAGTGGCGGCCGGGAGGAGACACCCGGTGTCCAAGGTCAGAGCAGCACTTGGGTAGGGCTACCCCACGTCCAAGGGCAGGGGCAGCCGTGGGGAGACACACCAAGTCCGAGGTCAGGGGTGGCCAGGGGAGACACCCCAATTCCGAGGTCAGGGGTGGCCAGGGAGACACCCCAAGTCCGAGGTCAGGGGCGGCCAGAAGAAGCCACCTCGCGCTCGAGGCCAGGGGCGGTGATGCTGAGGAGACACCAGGAGCTCAAGCCTGAGGCCAGGGGCAGCAGCTGAAAGGAGCCACCCACGCCTGAGGCCAGGGCTGGCAGCTGGGAGGATCAACCCGAGGAGTGTGGTGGCTGCGCAGGAGGGGCCTAGAGGAGCTATCCCACATAGAAGGTCAGGAAGGTGGCAGTAAGGAGATACCCCTCGTTCAAGGTAAGAAACAGCAGCTGTGCTTTGCTGGAGCAGCTGTGAAAAGATACCCTACGCTCAAGGTAAGAGAAACCCAAGTAAGATGGTAGGTGTTGCAAGAGGGCATCAGAGGGCAGACACACTGGAAACCATACTCACAGAAAACTAGTCAAACTAATCACACAAGGACCACAGCTTTGTCTAACTCAGTGAAACCAAGCCATGCCTGCAGGGGGAACTCAAGACAGGCGGGACATGGTGGAGAGGTCTGACAGAACGTGGTCCACTGGAGAAGGGAATGGCAAGCCACTTTAGTATTCTTGCCTTGAGAACCCCATGAACAGCATGAAAAGGCAAAATTATAGGATACCGAAAGAAGAACTCCCAGGTCAGTAGGTGCCCAATATGCTACTGGAGATCAGTGGAGAAATAACTCCAGAAAGAATGAAGGGATGGAGCCAAAGCAAAAATAATACCCAGATGTGCATGTGACTAGTTTGCTATAGAAGTATAAAATTATTTTAATATTTATCTTTCTAAAAACTATTATCAGTATGATGTGGGTTCAGTTCAGTTCAGTCACTCAGTCATGTCTGACTCTCTACAACCCCAAGAATCGCAGTATGCCAGGTCTCCCTGTCCATCACCATCTCCTGGAGTTCACTCAAACTCATGTCCATTGAGTCAGTGATGCCATCCAAACATCTCACCCTCTGTCATCCCGTTCTCCTCCTGCCCCCAATCCCTCCCAGCATCAGAGTCTTTTCCAATGAGTCAGCTCTTCACATGAGGTGGCCAAAGGACTGGAGTTTCAGCTTTAGCATCATTCCTTCCAAAGAACACCGAGGGTTGATCTCCTTTAGAATGGACTGGTTGGATCTCCTTGCAGTCCAAGGGACTCTCAAAAGTCTTCTCCAACACCACAGTTCAAAAGCATCATTTATTCGGCCCTCAGCCTTCTTCACAGTCCAACTCTCACATCCATACATGACCACAGGAAAAACCATAGCCTTGACTAGACAGACCTTTGTTGGCAAAGTAATGTCTCTGCTTTCAATATGCTATCTAGGTTGGTCATAACTTTTCTTTCAAGGAGTAAGTGTCTTTTAATTTCACGGCTGCAGTCACCATCTGCAATGATTTTGGAGCCCAAAAAAATCAAGTCTGCCACTGTTTCCACTGTTTCCCCATCTATTTCCCATGAGGTGATGGGACCAGATGCCATGATCTTCGTTTTCTGAATGTTGAGCTTTAACCCAACTTTAAATGATGTGAGTTCAGTTCAGTTTGGTTTAGTTCAGTCACTCAGTTGTGTCTGACTCTTTGCAACCCCATGAATCGCAGCACACCAGGCCTCCCTATCCATCACCAACTCCCGGAGTTCACTCAGACTCACATCCATCAAGTCAGTAATGCCATCCAGCCATCTCATCCTCTGTCATCCTCTTCTCCTCCTGCCCCCAATTCCTCCCAGTATCAGACTCTTTTCCAGTGAGTCAACTCTTCACATGAGGTGGCCAAGGTATTGGGGTTTCAGCTTTAGCATCATTACCTCCAAAGAAATCCCAGAGCTGATCTCCTTCCAGAATGGACAGGTTGGATCTCCTTGTGGTCAAGGGACTCTCAAGAGTCTTCTCCAACACCACAGTTCAAAAGCCTCAATTCTTCAGCACTCAGCCTTCTTCACAGTCCAACTCTCACATCCATACATGACCACAGGAAAAACCATAGCCTTGACTAGACGGACCTTTGTTGGCAAAGTAATGTCTCTGTTTTTTAAAATGCTGTCTAGGTTGTTCATAACTTTCCCTCCAAAGAGTAGCGTCTTTAAATTTCATGGCTGTGATCACCATCTGCAGTGATTTTGGAGCCCCCAAAATCAAGTCTGCCACTGTTTCCAGTTTCCCCATCTATTTCCCATGAAGTGATGGGACCAGATGCCATGATCTTCGTTTTCTGAATGTTGAACTTTAAGCCAACTTTTTCACTCTCCACTTTCACTTTCATCAAAAAGACTTTTTAGTTTCTCTTCACTTTCTGCCATAAGGGTGGTGTCATCTCCATATCTGAGGTAACTGATATTTCTCCCGGCAATCTTGATTCCAGCTTGTGCTTCTTCCAGCCCAGTGTTTCTCATGGTGTACTCTGCATAGAAGTTAAATAGGCAGGGTGACAATATACAGCCTTGACATACTCCTTTTCCTATTTGGAACCAGTCTGTTGTTCCATGTCCAGTTCTAACTGTTGCTTCCTGACCTGCATGTAAATGCCATTAAATTGTTTATTAGGTTATTTGCATTCTGATTCATTTATGAGTAATTTCTCAGTTATTTAACTGTTCTGAGTCTCAGTTTCCTCATTTGAAACTATTTTTAGATTTTATTGAAGATGTAAGAGTCTATGAAGGCTTCATTCCCCTGTCTATCTACTTTTCACTATCTGTTTTCGTATTTACACATGCATCCATCCAGATGTTCATTAAAAACACTTTTCATGAAAGAATATAAAAATGATTGCTGCTGTTGTTGTTTCGTTGCCAAGTCATGTCCAACTCTTTGTGACCCATAGATTGTAGCCCTCCAGGCTTTTCTGTCATGGGATTTTCCAGGCAAGAATACTGGAGTGGGTTGCCATTTTCTTCTCCAGAAAATCTTCCCAACCCAGGGATTGAACCCATGTCTTCTGTCTTGGCAGGCAGATTCTTTACCACTGAGCCTCCGGATGCCTATAAAAAGAATATGTGTATGGATCACTGAGTTACTTGGCTGTATAGCAGAAGTTAACACATTATAAATCAAATATACTTGAGTAAAATTAAATGAACAAAACGCTCTTCATGCCATTCACAAAATGATATTTTTATAATAAATGAATCTTCATATTAACCTGAGGATACCAGTAAACAACTAAAATTAACCAAAACTTGTTGAAACTGATGCAGTGAGGATAAATATTATTATTGTGGATGAGAAATATCTACCCAGTACTATATAGTAAAGTATATCATTTAACCAAGTAAAATTGAATTGGTGGCAAAAGCATACAAAACATGCATTGAGCTAACCCAAAACATGGAAATTCAAGTTAAGTGAGCATATATCATATTACTAGTGCTTAATCCGGAGAACCAATGGCACCCCACTCCAGTACTCTTGCCTGGAAAATCCCATTGATGGAGGAGCCTGGTGGGCTGCAGTCCATGGGGTCGCAAAGAGTCGGACACAACTGAGTGACTTCACTTTCACTTTCATACATTGAAGGAGGAAATGGCAACCCACTCCAGTGTTCTTGCCTGGAGAATCCCAGGGACAGGGGAGCCTGGTGGGCTGCCGTCTGTGGGGTAGCACAGACTCAGACATGACTGAAGCAACTTAGCAGCAGCAGCAGCAACAGAGCTTAGTCACCCTCTCACGTCCGACCCCTCACAACCCCATGGACTGTTGCCCATCAGGCTTTTCTGTCCATGGGGATTCTCTGGGCAAGCACACTGGAGTGGGTTCCCATGCCCATACTAGAGGGATAGCTGTACTTTGATCAGTCAGACAAGGAATATTTTAAGTGACAAACTTTTCTGACGTATTCAAATATGATTTACTTTTATGAAAATCTAATTTACATAGACTATTATTTTTGAGAACATATACACACCATATAATAAACCAAGATTTCTTTTTTACTGTTTCCACTAAATATGAGCCTCTATCTGGTTTTAAACTTTTATATTAGATCTTAGTTAATCCTTTTCTGAATTCAGCCTCTAAGAAGACAGATATTTTCCCCCAGTTCCCTCTTCCATATCCACCATTCCTGCCACTGTCTTACTCCAAACCCTTAGGAATTCTCTCTCCTGGTATTTATAACAGCCTCTTAAGCTGATCTCCCTACATTCAGAGTCATCCTTTTTCAATTCATTTCATTGGCCAGTCAAGTGATCTTTAAATATATAAAGCTGATTCCTAAAATCCACCTGATGATTTTGCATTTCTCTTATGCGAAAGAACAAACCCCTTAGCAGAACACACATCACAGTCCTACCATCTACCCCAAGATGGTAGTGAACTGATCTTCGTGCTCTTCCCTGAGCTTTCTTTTTTTTTATTAAATTTATTTATTTTTTTAATTACAGTACTGTATTTGTTTTGCCATACATTGACACGAATCAGCCATAGGTGAACACAATCTCCCAATGCCGAAGCCCCCTCCCACCTCCCACCCCGCATCCTCTACTTGAATCATTCTGTGCATCAGCCCCATGCATCTTGCATCCTACATTG